>ML324453.1:0-55436 GCA_005239505.1 Nicotiana paniculata | reverse complement strand
GGTAGAAATTGGTTGATGGAATGGAAGTTGAGGAGAATTTCATGTTTGACATTATGGATGCAAGAGGGTTGCCTGGTTTGTGGCTGGAAGTGACCTAAGGGAAAGTTGGGGAGGATTTTCTTGTCTGATATTCCGGATGTGAAAGGTTGCCTGGATCGTGGGTAGAAGTAAGCTATGTTGCTCTTCTACATACAAATTACAACTGAAATTCTATTCGACGGAGATGAGAACATTTTTAGTTATTAGTCATTGAAGGATGACACCAAAATCTGAAATCCACTATATCTTCTCTTTGGTGGAAAACAGAATACTGACTACATATATAAAAGACAAATCTAAAGGATCCTCAATCTCCAACTTTGAGGTTATTGGCTCAAGTCACTGGGGAGAAAAGGGTCGATAAGGACTTGTTGGTGATGGGTTGGCGGGTTGCGTGTGCTATATTAAATAAATAAAAAGGCTGACTTCATCCATAAATGGTAGTTAGCTGGTTTCTTTGTTTATTGTTTTTTTTTCTTGTGGGGGGTTGTGGGGGTGAGGCTGTGAAGCAATATAATTGTGTAGTTCGCTTGTTCAGCTAATTTATTGTTATGTCATAGACAAAGTGAATGCGGTGTTGGTTTCAACTTGAGTTTTGGGTTGAGAATGAGTTACGAATAGAAGAAATTATAATTTATGTTCCTACATATCTGACAAATTGATTTGGTTCAAATGCAAGTTTTTGTTCGAGCATTAAATCTCCACTGAACTGAAAGTGTACTTTTGGACAAATTATAATTTTCAATTCAACATGTGTTGGAGCAGTGCACCTTACTAGTGAATCATGTGATTGTGCATCGTGAGGTCATTTACTCATTTGGTTTTATGATACAGCATATTATAGTTAGGAGGAATTATATTGCTATGATTGAATTATGCAGGGATGGATAACATGGGAATGGGTTAAGCACGCTTTAAGCACGCCTTAAGCACGCCTTTGATAACACTGGCCATGCAACATAGCTGAGGTGATAACAGGGGAGAAAAGGGCATAAGGTAGTCCCTTGCTGCTATTGGGGGTGGTTGTAGTAGCTAGCCTTTTTAATGCTATTTAGCAAATTTTAGCTCAATTTGTAATACTTGCTCTTATCAATGGGTTGTGTTACTTGGGACTTTGGTGGGACTGGTTGGGGGTTGAGGATTCATACTTGGCAAGATGTTAAAAGTTAGGATTATATGTATGGACAGAAATGCAGAAATGATACAGGGGCATGGTCAATGATATTTAAAAAGGAAATAAGGGACCTTGTGCTTAATGTAATTAATTTTTAATAAAGAACTGTGGTCCTTCCCTACCTAAAGAGATTGTACATCTTCAATAGACATGAAGGGCACACACTCTGGAATGATATTCATAACTCCTTGCTCTTGAGCAGTTTCTTCATTGGGCATCTACTCCTAGTAGAAGCTACCGCACAGTGATGCACATTCATCTCCACCTAACAAAAGAGTGAACAATCACTAACAATGGCGAGGAAGTTTACACTTAAGCTTCTGTTCTTTCTGTGAGTAGCGAATATGTCACTTGTTTCGGTTGATTACAGTTTGAGAAGAAGGAAAGTAACATTGGACTGAGAAATAAAACCTGATCTCTTACCACTTGACATATATGTTGTATTCTCTGTTTTAAGTTGTTTATATTTCGAAGTAGTAGCTGTTGTTTGCAAAACTTTGCCTTTTACCAACACTGATATCACTTTTCTTCTGGTTACTGAAGCTATCTCTATATTTTTATGAAGTTGAAAGTCATTATGAGATCGTCTGTGGTGACTAGAATGTTAATGATAATGTGTGGGTATCTATTTGCCACGAGATGTGCACAGTATGTAGGATGTGGCTGGAGACGAAGTTTCCTGTGTCAACAGCTTTTTAGTGTATATAACCTTGATGTCTAAGTGATCTTGCTATTGTGTAGTGTCTCCTTAGTGGTGTTGGGGGTTTGGTATATAAATCATGGGGAGTAGAGGATTTTTATGGATTTGTGACATGGTCTTGGATGTGTGGTTGTGGTGGACAGGAGGCAGGTGCTGGTGGTGGTGTGGTGATATTTTGCAGGTGGTTTTGTTAGTGGTGGTTTACTCGTGATAGTTTTCAAAATGAGATCTGACAGCAGAAGCCGAAGCAGGAGCAGAAGCAGGAGCCCAAGAGATCGTAAAATCCGCACGGAACGGTATTCTTACCGTGATGCACCATATAGACGGGAGTCACGTCGGGGCTTCAGGTTATCTGGTTTTCAATCATTTGTATGTTGCTTAACTACTCTCATTCCCGAGCAATTGTTGGCTGGAACTAAGGGAGTTGTGTCTGTGAGACATGGAAATGGAGGATGTTTGCTATCTTGCTTTTACAGTTGCTTTAACATGAATGTGTGGATAGGTTGAATTGTACCTACTAGTTGGTTTCAAGCTCTATCTTTTTTGCACTTCTAAAATAAAGTTGTTTCACAATTTAAGACTAACTGATGGACTAAGCTGAACATGACTATTTGAAGCAGATTTACCACCCTGATATTCATCTGCATAAGATTGAAATGCTAAGTTGTGAAGTTTTCACAACCACTCTCTCTTGCCTGATAATAGTGCTGTCTATGGTTTATGATTTTATGTGCATGCTAGATATGTCAAGAAATCTTCAACTCTTTCTAGGATCTACAGTTTTTCATTCTTTTGCTCTTCTGGAAGAAGATTGATGTGGGCTTTACCTTCTTTTTTCTATCTTTCCAACAATAATCAATTATTTTTTCTTTACAGCCCAGACAGTCTCTGTAAGAACTGCAAACGACCTGGTCATTTTGCTAGGGAGTGCCCTAATGTGGCAATATGTCACAATTGCGGTCTTCCTGGGTAAGCATCTAGAAAGTTGCTGATAAACTACTTACTAGTTCCCTTCCCTCCTTAACTTGGGAAATCTCAGCATTGCTCTTAACTTTGATTACCTGTACATTCGTTGTTACTGTTGGCTTATATATTTAGTGTAGAAGCTGCCAATGTCATTCCCGTAGCCTTGTTATTATCTTTAACCCCCCCCCCCTCTTACACAATAGTTAAGAACTCGACACTTGGATCCAGGAAACAGATACTAGCAAAACCGAAAAAATAGAGAAATGACTGAATTTCTTTAGCCACGTAATTCAAATAAAATATTTTTGGAACCGTTCTGAATTTCCAAGTCTTCTCAGTTGTTTTTTGTTCTGCTTGATGATGGTTAAGTTTTAAAATTCAAATTATCTTGACATGCTTTTTTTGNGGGGGGGGGGGGGGGTATTATAGTTCTCTTACAGCCTAATTAGCGGGGAAATATTTCCTTGAAAATCAATGCCCTGTTGCACAGACCTGGGCATGCCATTTTGAGAAATGAGGAAACCACATGGTTAAGTCATTACACTTTCAAATGAGATTAAATACATCAATTTTAGTACCTTAGCTTATATGCGTACCACGATTGTTAGAAGTGTAGTTATACATGTAATCTTACTGTGTACTACTTAAAATTTTGTCTTACTGCTCAAACACTTGAACCCAAGTGCTAAAATGTTACTTCAAAAATCAAGTATCACTGCTTTACCCTGTCAAAAAAAAAGTACTAGCTTTGAAAAGTCACTTGATGGAGTATACTTATCCTTCCCTTTTCGTGAGGATTTTGTTCCTTCTTTTGCATACTTCTTAGGTGCATCTTTCTTGCCATGCGTGTTTGTGGAAGTTGGGTCAATTAGTTTGGATAAACCACTAGTATTATTAACTTGTTATTCTTGTTTGCTTTGAATGTTTCAATAGGCATATTGCCTCCGAGTGCTCCACAAAATCTCTTTGTTGGAATTGCCGAGAACCAGGCCACACGGCCGGAAATTGTCCAAATGAAGGAATTTGCCACACCTGTGGGAAGGCAGGACACCGTGCGCGAGACTGCACTGCTCCTCCACTTCCACCTGGGGACCTGAAGCTGTGCAATAACTGCTTCAAACAAGGGCATCTTGCAACTGACTGCACAAATGAGAAGGCATGCAAAAATTGTAGAAAGACTGGTCACCTGGCACGTGATTGTCAAAATGATCCTGTGTGCAATTTGTGTAATATATCTGGTCATATGGCCAGAGATTGCCCCAAGGCGAGTGTTATTGAAGAGAGAGGTGGTGGAAGAGGACATCCATCTCGTGGGTTTGGTGGTCGCGGGTTTAGTGGTGGTGGAGGATACCGGGACATTGTTTGTCGAACTTGTCAGCAGGTAGGCCACATGAGCCGTGATTGCATGGCCCTGATGATTTGTCACAACTGCGGGGGAAGAGGACACCAAGCATTCGAGTGCCCCTCCGGAAGGTTTATGGACCGTTTTCCTAGGAGGTATTAACAGATGAAAGACCTGCCATATTGATAGGCTGAGAGTCTAAGTGGTGATACTGCCTGTCTAAGTGGTGATACTGCCTTTAGTTTGATGTAAGATCGTCATTAGTTTAGAATAATTTGGATTTTGGAACAAGTTATTTGCATCTTGTGTTGGAGTGTTGTCGATGCATTTGAAGCACTTGGTTAGAACATGGATTTATGTGATTGCATTGACGTTTATGCATTTTATTTGAGACGGATTGTTATACAGATTTTTCTGGTATATGTGCTGTTTATGTTAATCTCGGATAAAGATTTGATTTTAGAATTTTGATCAAATCACATTAATTGTGATTGTCTTGCTGGTCTAGCCTGCTATAGAGCTAATTGATAATAGGTCTACTTTCTGCAACAACGGTTCATGCAGGCCCTTATCTATGTAGGTTGAAGTACTTTTCTCTCAAGTTTCATATTGGGAAAAATCGGTAGCTTCATGTATTTGCCATTTCCTGGTCCCTTTCAGTTTTTTCCATGATATTGCTCTAGTTCTTGAACTCCTCTTTTCTTTACATAGTTTTATGCACTTCAAGGTGAAGTGGGAAAAAACTTTAGGTTGGGGTAAATGATCGATTTTGTTAATCCATGAAAATGTGGGTAAGTATTAATTTATGACACTGAGGTTTCTGTTTCTTCTCCAGTACCAATCAATTAATAGATCTTTTGATTGTATTAAAGGCAAATGCAAGCTATTTAGTTGAAAGGAAGGTCTCGAAAGCACTATGCGGAGAGTCCAAAATAGTTGCCAATCACTGTTTCATCACTCAAAACATAAGCAGTGGCGTAATTATATTTCGAGGATTAAGAATGTTATGTTGGTGTAACTATACCAACACAGCATGTACAACAAATCTGGGAGATACCCAAATCAGAACTCAACAACCAGAACTCGACAGGGTTTCTTCTTCTTCGCTTTTCTTCTTCTTTTTTTTTTTTTTTTTTAAAAATTAAAAATTATTCCTCATAATGAATAGACAAGTTTTTTACAATGTAATGACATTATTGTTGTGGAGCCTAAGCTATCAGCTGATTTAGGATTTGTTTGATTACACCCACCCCGTCGCACTCAAATCCAATCAGGGAAGTGTTTACAATTGTCACAAGTAAGAATACATGCAGAACTTTATCTAAGTAGTATGTTGTTGCTATCAGAGGCATACCTAGAATTTGAGTGCGATGGTGGTGGGTGTACACTATCTTTAGATAATACCAATTATTAGCGATAAATTTTGACTTACAACTCTTTAAAATCTTAACGATTATGATAATTTATCAACAAAGTATAAACTCTTAGTCGTCTTTGCTAAATTAAAAGATGTTGCTACTTTTCCGAAGTGATTGTTAAAGGAAGGAAGATTTTTTAGTTTTCTATTTGTAATAAGAGGAGCTACGGTTTAGAGTTTTCTATTTTGAGGGCGGGACTTAAAACAAAATAATATTAATTAAGTTGATTATTATGTACAATCATTAAATTATAATTGATTTTGTTTTTTGAAATCAGTAAAGTAAAAGTAAAACCTAAAATGCAAGAGTTGGGTTCAAGTTGACAAGTGCAAGTAGGAATTCAGCAGCACACTCAACAAAATCTACCATGCCGCCTTTTGTGATTTTGGGGGCACCATTAATATATTTAAGAGGTCCTTGATGTATGTCCCTATATATCAAAGTTATATATCGGATTCCAGTGAATGTTAGGGCCGCCCTCGGTTGCTATGTGAAACGGGGTATTTGTATCTATATTTGTTTTTTGGGTCACGTTTTAACATATCCGCTTTGTAAAAAAAATTGCAAGCGTACCCGTTTTTCGCCTAAACTTCAGTCATACGAGCTTGAAGTAGCAAAGGCAATCAAGCAAACTTCAGTATTCTAGTAGACGGCTGAACTTAAGCATTCTACTAGCTAATGTTTTGTTTTCTATTTGTTGAACTTCAGTATGTTTTAGCTGAAGTTTTGTCCTGGATTCAGTTCATTTGTAAAACTTCAACACTAAATAAGCTGAAGTTTTGTTCTGGGTTCATTAGTTTTGCCGTAAAGCTTTTTCAATAAACTTCAGCAGAAGATGCTGAAATTATTTAGTTCATTTGTAAAACTTTAGTACTAAATAAGCTGAAGTTTTATTCTGGATTCATTAGTTTTGTCGTAAAGCTTTTTCAAAAAATTTCAGCAGAAGATGCTGAAGTAATTTAGTTAATTTGTAAAAACTTCAGCATGTTTTAGCTGAAGTTTTGTTCTATATTTGCCGAACTTCAGCATTTTTTAGCTGAAACTTTGTTATGTCTGTGATGAACTTCAGGGCTGCAGTTTGTTTTGTATTTGCTGAACTTCAACATTCTAGGAGCTGGAGTTTTTGTTTTTATTTGCTGAACTTCAGCATTCTTAACTTTATTTGTTTGGAAGTTATTAAGTTGGCCGGAGTACATAAGCAACAAACCTTAATCTTCAGTAGAAAGTTCATCCCTATGAGCTGAAGTTTCATAGAAGCACCAACAACATCAGAAGAAAGAAGAAGAAGAAGAAAACGAAGGAGGAGAAGGAGAAGGAGAAGGAGAAATTGGGTTAGTTAAAACTTAAAAAAAATGAGTAAAGATTAAATGAGAGCGACCAAATAAAGCTCCCCGCACAATTTTTACATGTAAAACGTCTTATTATAACGTTTTAATGGATTACAATTATACATGTTCTTGGCATTTTATTTTATAAATTAAATATTTGGTGAATGTTATTGACAACAACTTTTACACTATGTTGTAAACTTTTAGGTTTTGTACTAGTTCAGTTAGTTTGTAAACTTTCATACTCGAATTAGGTTATAAATTCTAGAAAATGAGCAATTTCTTGCTCGCTCAGCTTTCTCCTTTCTACATCAGCTAATCACTCTATGTTCAACCGTGCACTTTCTCGGTACTCAACGAAGACATAATTACTTTACTAGATCAGGCATACTTGTGCCTCTGGCAAGTACGGTTAATTACTTTACCAAACAAACAAGTCAAATTATGTAATTACCCTTAATTACATTCATATCTAATTACAAGGTAATCTTTTTGTCGAGAAAAATACACTGTTTAAATAGGTAAAAAATATTTTTTATGTATACATATTATGTATTGAATCCCTAATTTCTTCGTATATTTACTTCCTTAAATTTTGACATCTCTTGTTCTTAGTGAAAATCCTGACTCTGCTACTTTTTTCAAATAGACTCTAAGCAAAATGAACCGGAACATATATATGCAGACCATAACTAAGTTATGTTGATCTATCACTTGAAAAAAAAAATCACGACAAAGTAATAATGTAAGTGGCGGATTCAGAATTATTAAATTATGAATGCTTAATTATTTTTAATTTAGAAATTATTACTTAGACTGGGTGCTCAACTAATATATATATTTATATGAATTTAGTTTTTCTATATAAAGTATTAGTGTTGTGTCCAAAAGCAATGGGTGCTTAAGCACACATACTAGATAATGTTTGATCCGCCGGTGAATAATATAAGTGGCGGATACAGAAATTTTAAATTATGGATGCTTACTTATTTATAATTTGAAAATTACTACTTAGACCGGATGCTCAACTAATATGTATTTATATGAATTATTAGTTTTTCTATATAAAGTAATCATGTTGTGTCCAAAAGCAATGGGTGCTTAAGCACCCAAACTAGACAATGTAGATCCGCGGGGCAGATGTCGGCGAATAACCATTCCATGTCGGTGGAACGATCCAATATATAGAGTCGGGGGTATGAAGTAATCGGTCAATAATATCAGAATCTGATAAATCGGACCAAACCGGTTTACTAATGGGATACCTAATACGGTACAAAAGTCCATTACACTAAAAAACACTCGTCTATTAGTGAATGCAAAANGTGTTTCCAAGTTAGAATAGAAGTCTTGGGGATGTTTAGGGTTGATTCTAAACATATAAATAGACCCAAAAACATCACATTAGGGGGTTTTTATGCAGAATTTCGACTGGGAATTCGACAGAGGATTCTACTGAGTTTTTCTTCTCTTCTCTTCTTTTAGTTTTATAGTGTAGTCGTTCTAGAGTATTGGCATATATTTAAGTTTTTATTAGTACTATATACAGATCGAGCTAAAAATAGTACCTTTTGCTTTCATTTAAACTGCCAACTCTATCAAAGAAGAGGAGTCCATGAAAAAAGTGCAACAAGAAGAAACTGGCAAAAATAAAGTATTAGAAATAAAAATTTCCGTTGCCGGGACTTGAACCCGGGTCTCTCGGGTGAGAGCCGAGTATCCTAACCACCTAGACTACAACGGAACTTGTATGTCTGTTGTAGAATTTAATATATTAATTATTCACGTCACCTTATAAGTGTTTAAATTTTACAGACCTTTTTATTCCAAGGGAAGTTTATGTTTAAAAACAACAGTCTATTGATCTTAATAACCCCGATGAATAGTCTAATTGACATGACTCACCCACATGAAATAAAAATTAACGTATAATAATAACTACTTTTTAGTCCCAAATACCCACAAAAATTTAAATGAAATTATTTCGAACTTAACCAACTATTTAAAGGAATCTATTCTTTTAAAAAAAAAAAAAAGTTCAACTGCTTCTTTTGCCGGTATGAATGGTTTATGATTAGGATATCATAAAAGGTGATGATAAAGTACGTACATAGAACTAATAACACAAAAATGAAACTCTAAGGTGAAGACTATCACAAAAATGAAGCTCAAGGTGAAGATCACAATTCGACGTATATTTTGTATTTGAAGTCCAAATGACCAATTTTATTGTATTGATAAAACGAGTTCACCACCTGGACAACATAATGCTTGAAACGTGGTAAATAATGCCTAGTCACCCTGTTTACCCTTAAAATCAGATAACAATTAAATTTATAAGTGGTTTTAAGAATACATGATTTCATCTAGTACTAATTGATAAATACGATGATTAATAATAGAAATTAACAGCAAAATAAAGCAAACCAGTATTGAAATGCAATTCAGCCCTCGAGCTAGATTACCCTCGAACCGGCTGAGAATAGAGTTATGAAATATGAAATAAACTAATGAACAAGAGAGTATAAGAGAGAAAGAATATTTTATTGCTTTGATATGTGAGAATAAGATGGTTACAAAAGATTAGAACCCCATTTATATAGTAGAGGAATTTCACTTATAGTACAATTCTAATCACAGAAGGAAATCCCATGATTAGCTAAATAGTCGTTCTTGATTTGATCCGTTCCGAGATTTCCGCCATGATCCTCGACCAGTCACGGATATCTCGGCTTTCCGTTATTATGCTATCTTCGGTCTTACTCGATGTCTATCCCGTTTGGTCTCGATCATCACTGGTCTCGATCTCGACAGGTACTTCGAATCCCAAACTCGATACATTATCCTCATGTATCGGTCTGACATAATACGGGGCCGACCCTCGATCCATCCCCATTGTCTCAGTTAATCAGTAAAATCGGGTGGGCACGGTTTTAACTGTATACAAACCCTCGTGTTTTGGAGTATAATGACAAGAAATGAATTGAATCTTTGATCTTTACCCTGATTTGTCATGACATCATCACCGTGATGTAAGCGACAGAGGTGACCGAAACGTCCCGTCGGTACAGTTCCCCAGGTTTTTAATGTATGTCAGTTGACGAACGGTCACTAGCAACTTTGAACTGTTGCGTGAAACCCGTAAATAGGCCTCCTTTCCATTCTTTCAAACTTTACTTTCAATCTCTTCTTCTCTAATCTTCAAAGCTCTTTGCATCCTTCAAGTTCTTCTGCAAATCTTCAAGTTTCATTGTTAACCCCTTTTTAAAACACCAAATACTATCATCTTCAGCCTTCTTTAATCCCACAACCAAATGGAGAAAACGTCAAAGACAGTGGCACAAAAATAAATCATTTCATCATCTCGGCCGACCGGCGAGAAAGCGNATTTTAAGAACGAGAAAAACTCATCGGTCCCCGGTCGATGCGAGCCGATATTGAGATACATATGGTCGATATATGAGAACTTCCTCAAGCAAGTGAAGAAAGATTGTAACTGGAAAGGCAAAGAAGTGGTGATACCGGCCCCCGAAGAATACATCACTATCTACGTGGAAGGGTTTTTGAGTGTTTACACTTACCCTTTCATGTTGGGCCCCCTCGATCCAGTTATTGTGGATTTCTAACAAAAATACCAAGTAACCCTAGGACAAATCCACCCCTCTTTTTGGAGGATTGTAATTCTGCTCTGATATTTTGTGAGCAAAATCGACGGGCTCCCTTTCACCCTCGATCACCTTATTAGGTTGTACATCCCCTAACTCTACCGAAAGTGAGGTAATAAAGTTTCAGCGCTGGGATACCAAGGCACTGATTACGAGCCTAGATGAGGACAAAGATTGAGGCTGGATGGGTCGGTTCGTCCGAGTGAAGACCTCTGACCTGATTCCGGCCGAGAGCATGCCGTTTCCAGAGAAGTGGAATATGAAACGTAAGAACAATTCCACTATTAGCTTCTATTTGTTATTTTTACTACTTCTTTTTTTCTCATCGACATTCTTTTTCTTGGTGCAACTGCTGCTTGGATGCCCGGTGCTGTCCCTCACCTCGAGAGTTGGGTCAGGAGCCTGTCCTCGACCTCTACGTATGCTGAGCATGCATGGAGCGATCTATCAAAGGGCCGGTGGGAGGCCAAAAACCATGGTAAGTCTCTTTCTCGTACTTAATTATCCACTAAAAATGCTTTTTCGAGCTTACTCAGTTTCTCTTTCTTTTGCAGGTCTTGGGAAAGATGCGACCATGAGGCCCCCTCCGGTGACGAAGAAACTTCACTCCCGGTCCCGAAGCCGATAAAGGAGAAAAAGAGTAAAAGGACCTCGACCTACAAGGATTCAGATCCTGAGAAGAGAGTGGATCGTAAGCCAACACAAAACGTCATTCCTCTGTCTGTTGAGTCAACCCAACTCCTAAGGGAGGAAGAAGAAGAATAAAAGGAGGATGATTCCGATCGGATGGCTCAAGTACGAGCTAAAATCGAGGGTCAAAAGACCACCAGATCGGTCGAAGCTAAAAGTGAAATGCCTCTATCTGACCGGGTCCAAGAGGGGGATTCAGTTAGAATCCCTAAGCCAACTAGAGCCGAAGTTTCCTCACCTCGGGGTGAGAAGGTGGCTGAAAAAGCTATGGAGGTCGGTCCCGAGACCCCTTGTGATGAAGAGAACACCCCAAGAGATCCACTTGGGGCAATTGAAATTGGAGACTCCCTGTCACTTCCTTCATTTTCCGTGGAGATGATTCCGGTGGCTCGGGCCATGAAGACTTCTTATGCAGAAGGAGCCCACGGAGGGGAGGATCTCTTACATGGTTATTTTTCCAGGGTCGATGATGCCGCTTGCCTGAGTGACTTGGAGATACCGAGGAAGGATTCAGGCAGGACTTCCTCGAGTTTCAGATTAACCAATTAGTTCCCATCCCCTAGCGTCGGCCTCGGGTGCAAACGAACAATCGTCATCTCGATTTCGGAGGACGCACGAGTTTTGGCAGCCCCCGTAGGGGTGGCTAGTTATCTTCGGGGTCTGGTCACGAGGAAGAACAAGCCCCGATGGACAAAGTGGGAGCACCGTGTCTCTTCAATGAGGAACAAGAAGCATTGAATGGTAAGCCTTAACTCCCTTTGCCGATATCAGTTTCTATAGTTGTGTTTTTTCTCTTCTTGCCTAATTCCTTTTCTTCTATATGTGTAGGACTCGGTGCTTTATCATGAAGCTTTTTCTAGGTCTCGAGCAGACCTGAGCCGATACGAGTCCTATATTCAAGGGATCACTGAGGAGAAAAACGCCCTTAAGCTTCTTAGTGAGCAGAAAGAAGATGAAGTCAAGGGCCTCCGAGCTGAGCTAGTTGCGACTCAAAAAGAACAAAGCGACCTGACCAAGCAGGTAATAAGAATATTAGAAGATAATGGAATCGATTCGGATGTGACGGCTAACAGTTCGATCCCACAGGTTTAACAGAAGCTCGAGATAATCGGGCAGCTTTGCGTAGAGGTAGATGCGGTGAAGGCAGAAACCATAACATGGAAGCAAAATATGGACCGTCTTGCCTCAGAGAAGGAGGATGCTCGAGCTCAGTTATCCTCGGCTGAAAACCAGCTCCAGGGCTTGAAAGAGAAGAACTTAGCACAAACAAAGAAAATTGAGGAGCTCCAGGATCGGTTGGTCACAGAACTTTCAACGGCCAAATATGAGGCTGAGACAACCAAGGCTGATGCTGAGGCAATCGTGGCCGTCAACCGGTCCGATTCCGAAGCCGCTCAAGTTTGAGCAAAGGAAGTTGCCGATTCTTCCCAAGTTCAAGCATATTGGGTTGCCGAGCATGCCAAGTGCCAATCTCGAAGGGAGACTCTCGAGGAGATCTACGTTTGAGTCTTCAATCTCACTACCGAGATAAAAATTCTAAAGTGCTTGAAGCCGAAGCCAAGTCATTGGCCTCTTCTAATGATGATGACTCCGGGATAATGAGCGGGTCTGAGGGTGGAGGGGACCCCGATGATGAAGATGCTGCTCCTGGAGAATATTAGTCACTTAGGATTTTCCTGAATTTTTGTATAGAACCTCGATCGGGCCATGTTGCCCTTGTAAATAAATTTTGATATATATATATATATATATATATATATATATAAATATCTTTTTCCCTTTTTGTCTTGTCTTTAATTATGAAATTATTGTTTCATTTATGCCTTCATAGGTTCGAGGCTTAGGCAATTTTGATCGAAACCGAACCGAACTAGTATAGTTTTTAAGATCGAGTGAGTGCTTGCTCGAACTCGATGTAGGGTAACCCTTAGGTTTTATTTGAGTGAGGATGACCCTCTAACTCAAAACAAAAGATGGCTCTTAGGGTTTTATATTAGGCCGATGTGGCCTTGGCTTTTTCCCTCCTTTTTGGCTTGAAAAGTTTTTTTTGGTATTTATATAAAATTTGTAATGCCTTAGCACGAAGCAAAGAATTGTTCGAGAGTTCAAACAATTTTGTCCCCATTAGGGTTTTCGAGGGTTGATGCTATCGAATCCCTTTGTAATACTTTATAATGTCTTAGCATGAAATAAGGAATTGTTCAAGAGTTCTAACAATTTTGTACCCATTAGGGTTTTCGAGGCTTGATATTATCGAAGCCCCTTGTAATTTTGCTAAGGGTAGCCTTTTTTAACCGGTTTATAAGATTATTTGAAGGCCTGTTTTATTACGGAATTAGGACGTCTTCGAACCGTGTTAATTTGGCCGTAGCCGTTTTAGTTTGGGATTTTCCTCTCGGGCTTATTTTCCCGTTTCACTCTGAGCTTGCCCGAAGTATCAATCCCCGAGTGGGGTGGCTGTTCCCTATAAAATTTGAGGGTTGCCTTTAAGGTCTTATAATCTCGAAGTTTTGATATTTTGATCTCGTCTATTTTTGGGACGACAGTACCCGAGTGTGGGATTAGTTGTTCGAACTTCAGTTATCGTCGGCCCTTAAGCCTTCTTTCGCAATAGATCGAGAGTGCGAAATTGTAAAGTAAAATTTTTCTAAGACACGAGATATTGGCAAGGAAAATTACTTCTCTTAATAGATGATTATACATGCGTACATGTTTGATATTAGGGCTCGAGTAACTTATATGGGAACGATTCATTCGATCGTTTGTCCCTTACAAAATTTACCTATCGATACCCCTCTATTCACGAAGTAATTTCCTTGCAACAGAAGTTGACATTCGAGGGTGATGCCCCCCAGTATTCGAGGTTGATTGTAAAGAATCCTCGGATACTGTTGAATTTCTCTAAGTTAGCATGAACAATGGTTGCCTCTTTAAAAACCTTGCCGGAAAAACCCATTTAGGACGAAAACTGGTCTAAGGGAAAAAGAGTACAACGCGTGCTTTCAGATCTAAAGACTTCATGTTGAAGGATCTATCACCGTCTTTGATCAAACACCTGCAATTGGTAAATTTAAAATATAAATGAAAATGAGAAGGTCGTACCTTAGCAGTAGTATCATTTTAGGAGTGATACGTTCCAATTGTTTGGTAATTTCTCGCCGTTCATTGTGCCGAGCTTGTATGATCCTTTTCCGATGATGTCGAGGACCTGATATGGTCCCTCCCAATTTGGACCCAATTTTCCTTCATTCGGGTTTCGAGTGTTGAGGGTGACCTTTCTTAGCACCAAGTCCCCAATTTTAAAGTGTCGAAGATTGGCTCTTCGATTGTAATACCTTTCGATCCGTTGTTTATGTGCGGCCAATTGAACGAGGGAACCTCTCATATTTCATCCAACAATTCTAGGCTTGTATTCATGGCCTTGTGATTCGATTCTTCTGTTACATATCGAATCCTGAGGCCAGGTTCCCCGACCTCAACCGAGATAAGAGCTTCGGCACCATAGACTAAAGAGAACGGTGTTGCCCCATACTGGATTTCGACGTCATGTGGTACGCCAAAAGAACCTCGGGCAATATCTCTCTCCATTTTCTCTTAGCGTTGGTCAATCTCTTCTTAAGATTTTGAATGGTGGTTTTGTTGGTCAATTTGGCTTGTCCGTTCCCGCTGGGATGATATGGTGTTGATAGAATCCTTTTAATCTTGTGATCCTCGAGAAATTTAGTCATTTTGCTACCGATGAATTGCTTCCCATTGTCGCACACAATCTCGGCAGGCATTCTGAATCGACATATAATGTGGTCCCATATGAAGTCTATGACTTATTTTTCTGACTTTCTCGAAAGCCTGTGCTTCATCCCCCTTAGAAAAATAATCAGTTAAAAAAAAAAAATAAACTGAGATTTACCTGGGGCCGATGGTAGAGGGCCGACAATGTCCATTCCCCATTTCATGAACGACCATGGGGATAAGACCGAGTGCAGTTACTCCCCGGGCTGGTGAATCATCGTGGGATACCTTTAACATTTTTCGCACTTTCGAACAAACTCTTTTGTATCCTTTTCCATATCGTCCCAGTAGTACCCTGCTCTGATAACTTTGTGAACCAATTACTCGGCACCAAAGTGATTTCCACAAGTGCCTTCGTGAATCTCCCGTAGGACGTTGTCGGTGTCTCGCGGTCCCAAACATATCGCCAGTGGTCCATCGAACATTCTTCTGAACAGTGTTCCATCCTCGACCAAGGTGAACCGTGTTGCCTTTGTGCATAGAGTCCTTGACTCTTTCAGATCTGATGGGAGATTCCCGTTCTTTAAGTATTCGATGTAGTTATATCTCCAATCCCAGGTCAGACTTGTAAAGTTTATTTCGGCATGGCCTTCTTCGATCACTGATCTCGAGATTTGTAAGACATTCCATGAGCTAAGTTCTTCATCTTCGACCGATGAGCCTAAGTTTGCAAGGGCATCAACCTCGTTGTTCTGTTCTCCAGGCACGTGTTGTAAGGTCCACCCTTTAAATCGATGTAAAGTCACCTGTAGCTTGTCCAAGTACCTATGCATTTGGTCTTCTCGGACTTCAAAAATTCGGTTGACTTGGTTTACCACAAGTAAGGAATCACATTTGGCCTCGATGACATAGTGCTCCCAAACTTTTATCCAACTCGAGACGTGCAATCATGGCCTCATACTCAACCTCACTGTTAGTTAATTTCGAAGTTCGGATAGACTGTCTAATTATATTACTCTTCGGTGGCTTCAAAACGATGTCCAGCCCGGAACCCTTCACGTTCGAAGCGCCGTCCGTGAAAAGGATCCACATCCCCGAAGATGTACCCAAATTTAATAACAAATCCTTTTCGACCTCGGGTACGAGGGCTGGCATGAAGTCGATCACGAAGTCTTCCAAGATTTGAGAATTGATTGCCGTTCAAGGTTGGTACTCGATATCATACCCGCTGATATTGTGAAGGGGAAGGTTGTTACAATGCAAATTGGGTGACGTTGGAAATATGGTTTAATTTCCTAGAGGCTCTTATTAAGGAAAGCGTTAATTTTTCTAAGTGTGGGTATTTGGTCTCGGCCTCACCTATGGTCCGACTAACATAGAAAACAAGGAGTTGCGTACCTTGCTCTTCTCAAACTAGGACCCCACTTACAATTATGTTCGAAACTGCTAAGTATAAGTAGAGTTACTCGTCCGCTTTCGGGGTGTGAAGCACTGGCAGGCTTGACAGGTATCGTTTTAGATCTTCTAAGGCTCGTTGGTATTCTGGGGTCCATGCAAAATTACTCTTCTCTTAAGCAATGAGAAGAACCGGTGACTCCTATCTGAGGACCTCGAGATGAATCATCCTAAGGCGTCTATGCGCCCCGTTAACCTTTGTACGACCTTAAAATTATCCACGACCTTGATATCTTCAATGACATTGATTTTATCGGGGTTGATCTTGATCTCGCTATTTGTTACCATGAAGCCGAGGAAATTGCCCGAGCCGACCCCGAATGAACACTTATCCGGGTTGAGCTTCATGTTGTACTTTCTTAGTATGTCAAAGGTCTCCTGTAAGTGTTTTTGATGGTCCTCTACTCGCAGGGACTTAACTAACATGTCATCAATATAAACTTCCATTAATTTTCCTATTTATTATTCGAACATTCAATTTACTAGGCGTTGATAAATTGCACCAGCATTGTTTAGTCCAAACGACATTACGTTATAACAATAGGTGCCGTATTTAGTGATAAACGAAGTCTTTTCCTGATCCTCCAGGTTCATCTGTATTTGATTGTACCCGGAGTAGGAATGTGAGAATCTCGTGGCCGGCCGTGGCATCGATCATGCGATTGATATTCGGAAAAGGAAAAGAATCCTTAGGGCAGGCCTTGTTCAAGTCCTTATAGTCTACAAACATTCAGAGTTTATTTCCCTTCTTAGGGACTAACACTATGTTTGCTAACCATTCAGAATTTTTACTTCCTGAATGGACCCTATTTTGAAAAGTTTGGTTACCTCATCCTTGATGAATTCATGCTTAACCTCGGGCTGGGGCCTTATTTTTTGATTTTAGGACAGAACTTTGGGTCCAGGCTTAGCCGATGGGTAGTGATTTTTGGTGGGAAACTTGTCATATCAAGATGGGACCAGGAAAAAAAATTCATGTTAGCTTTAAGAAAATAAATAAGTTTGTTCCTGAGCTCGGGGGTTAACCCCGTGCCCATGTATACATTTCGTTCGGGCTGGTGGTCGATCAGCGTGACTTGTTCCAGCTCTTCGATTGTCAATTTGGTAAGTTCGGAATCGTCAGGAATTATGAAGGATCGAGGGATCCAGTAGCCATCATCCTCGTCCGCTCCCTGCTTCTCCGACTGAGTCGGGGTTGGTGTCTATGGTTGCTATTTGTCTTCCTAATTTCCTTTTGACTCCGATACCTTTGCTGATGAGAGCGCCGATACCGGTGTCACTTCATCAGTCGCAAACATCTCCTTGGCGGCATGTTGTTTCCCATACACCATTTTTACTCCCTCCGGTGTTGGGAACTTCAGAACTTGGTGAAGGGTTGAAGGTACCACCCTCATGTTATGAATCCATAGCCTTACGAGCAGGGCGTAGTACCTAATGTCTCCCTTGATCACATGGAACTTTGTTTCTTGGACGGTCCCGACTAGCTTACTGGAAAGATAATTTCTCCTTTCGTAGTTTCACTCACCATGTTGAAGCCGTTGATACCGATCCCTGTTCAATCGGGGTTCTCTATCGATGTCCCTTTGGATTCTACCGACATGCCTGTTTGGATAAACGGAACCGGAAAGAGATCCTAACTGATCATCCTCGACCCTGATTTTTGACTAGTACTAATTATGCACATCGACCCAGGTCATAGCTGGATATTCAATTAAATTTTGCTTTAGTTGATGTGAGGCCACCGAACTTCGTACGTTCAACCCTTGAGTAAAATCTTGGACGGCCCAATCATCTACGACCGGGGGTAGGTCTATATGTTCCATCTAGAACCGAGACACAAGTTCTCTTAACATTTTGTTGTCTTTCTGTTTCACTTTGAAGAGGTCTGACTTCGTAGTCTCGACCTTTATTGCTTCGGCGTGTGCTTTGACGAAGGAATCTGTGAGCACATCGAAGGAATTAATGGAATTGGGCGGCAAGTTGTGGTACCATGTCATCGCCCCTTTCGATAAAGTCTCTCCGAAAATTTTCAATAAAACAGACTCAATCTGGTCATCCTCTAAATTGTTCCCCTTTATTGTGCATGTGTAAGAAGTGACATGCTCATTAGGGTCGGTTGTCCCATTATACTTGGGAATTTCTCGCATGCGGAATTTCTTTGGGGTCGGCTTAAGAGCCGCACTTCGGGGGAAAGACTTATGCATGAACTTCTTCGAATCCAAACCTTTCAGAGTTCGTGGTGCCCCCGAATTTGATCAACTCGGGTGTTGTACGTTTCCCCCTTTTTGTCATTTTCCTCAATCTTCTTCTCCCCCAATTCAATCCATTTTGTGAGTTCTTCGAGCATTTTCATAATGACGGGGTCATTCCTCGATTCGTTATGGTTTGTCCTCTCCGGTACTGGTTCGGCTCTGTTAACAACTTCTAGTGAGGGTTCGGTTCGACTCCACTCGGTGCACGGTTCTGATTTTGTAGTTGCGCTGTAGCAGCTTGTTGAGCCTATAACATTTCAAATATCAGTTGAAGGCTGACCCCGCCATCTTCGTCGCCCTGCATACCTCACGGCCTGATCGAACTTCCTTGCGGACACTATTCTCGGGATCGACACCCATATTTGTATTTAGGGCGACATGGGAGCTGACGTCGACAGGATTTGAAATCGGTACTCCCTCGAGTCCAGCCTGAGGCACTTCGATCCCTCGGGAGGCTATATTGTTGTTTTTTCCATGAAAACCAAGGCCGTTGTCGGCGTGTGTGGGTACTGTTTTTGAGTTCTACATGCTGATCCTGAAATCAAAAAACACTTACGAGAAAAAGCGTAAACAGGTGTGTGTTATGAGAATTAATACCAGGCAATCACTATTATCCTTAGCCCCACGGTGGACGCCAAACTATTTACCCTTAAAATCAGATAACGATTAAACTTATAAGTGGTTTTAAGGATACGTGATTTCATCTAGTACCAATTGATATATACAATGATTAATAATATAAATTAACAATAAAATAAAGCAAACCAGTATTGAAATGCAATTCATCCCTCGAGCTAGATCGCCCTCGAACTGGCTGAGAATAGAGTTATGAAATATGAAATAACTAATGAACAAGAGAGTATAAGAGAGAAAAATATTGTATAGCTTTGATATGCGAGAATAAGATGGTTACAAATGATTAAAACCGCCCTTTATATAGTAGAGAAATTTCACTTATAGTACAATTCTAATTACAGAAGGAAATCCCATGATTAGCTAAATAGTCGTTCTTGATTTGATCCGTTCCGAGATTTCCTCCATGATCCTCGACCAGTCAAGGATATCTCGGCTTTCCGTTATTATGCTATCTTCGGTCTTACTCGATGTCTATCCCGTTTGGTCTCGATCATCACTGGTCTCGATCTCGACAGGAACTTCGTATCCCAAACTCGATACATTATCCTCATGTATCGGTCTGACATAATACGGGGCTGACCCTCGATCCATCCCCATTGTCTCAGTTAATCAGTAAAATCGGGTGGGCACGGTTTTAACTGTATACAAACCCTCGTGTTTTGGAGTGTAATGACAGGAAATGAATTGAGTCTTTGATCTTTACCCTGATTTGTCATGACATCATCACCGTGATGTAAGCGACAAAGGTGACCGAAACGTCCCGTCGGTACAGTTCCCCAGGTTTTTAATGTATGTCAGTTGACGAACGGTCACTAGCAACTTTGAACCGTTGCGTGAAACCCGTAAATAGGCCTCTTTTCCATTATTTCAAACTTTACTTTCAATCTCTTCTTCTCTAGTCTTCAAAGCTCTTTGCATCCTTCAAGTTCTTATGCAAATCTTCAAGTTTCATTGTTAACCCCTTTTTAAAACACCAAATACTATCATATTATGCTATCTTCGGTCTTGCTCGATGTCTATCCCGTTTGGTCTCGATTATCACCGATCTCGATCTTGATAGGTACTTCGAATCCCGAACTCGATACATTATCCTCATGTCTCGGTCTGACATAATACGGGGCCGATCCTCGATCCATCCCCATGGTCTCAATTAATCAGTAAAATCGGGTGGGCCCGATTTTAACCGTATACAAATAGTCCCCTTATTTTTGGAGTGTAATGACGAAAAATGAATTGAATCTTCGATCTTTAACTTGATTTTTCATGACATCATCACCGTGAGGAGGTGACCGAAATATCCCATCGGTACAGTTGCCTAGGTTTTTAATGTGTGCCAGTGGACGATCGGCCACTAGAAACTTTGAACCGTCGCCGTGAAACCCATAAATATGCCTCTTTTCCATTCTTTCAAACTTTACTTTCAATCTCTCCTGTTCTAATCTTCATAGCTCTTTGCATCCTTCAAGTTCTTCAGACGCAAATCTTCAAGTTTCATTGTTAACCCCTTTTTAAAACACCAAATACTATCATCTTTAGCCTTCTTTAATCCCACAACCAAATGGAGAAAACATCAAAGACAGTTCCACAAAAAGAAATCGCTTCATCATCTCGGTTGGTCGGTGAGAAAATGTGGGTGGATCCACACCTTGAGGAGTACGTTCTCGGGGGTGCGTCATCAGTTCTGATTTTAAGATCGGGAAAACCTCGTCAATACCCAGTTGATGCGAGCCGGTATCGAGATACATATGCACGATATCTGAGAACTTCCTCAAGGAAGTGAAGAAATATTGTAACTGGAAAGGCAAGGAAGTGGTGATACTGGCCCCCAAAGAAGAAATCACTACCCACGTGGAAGGTTTTTGCCTATTTAGAAAATTTTAGGTTAAACAATTTGACACCGACCACGGGAACACAAGAAATTTCATTGTTCATCCGAAGTTTCTACTAATTTTTTCTTTATTCACTGTTAAATTTAACAATCACTATGGCTGGAGATTTAACCAATTCAGTACTTGAAAATGGATTTGGTGATGATTAACAACAAGATAAAAAATGATGAAAATTAATTGCATCAACTCATCCCGCAGCGTTCACCAAGGAATTCACCTCCGAATAGTTCCAGGGAACCATCACCTCAACGGACTGCAAATGGTGAATCATCCCTAATATAGTTAGATCTGACAAACTTTATAACCTAATAGAGAGCTTGAAATCAACAAATTAACGAAGCTATTTTGACTTTATCTACGAATGCACGTACACAATTATCGGCATCACCAAGAGTGGAATTACTCATTCCAGCTGTAGTATCTCAAGGTTCCGATAGTGGTGGACTCCCAAATGATACCGGAGTTGGAGATATAGATATGAATGGCAATTTTACAAAATTTAGTGCTAAATTTGTAGAAACAACTCAAGGAACAGACTAAACAAATTGAACGAATCCTCGGAGTCCCGCCAGTCATCAAAGGAATTGATATGGACTATTACTCGCAAAAGAGGTAGAAGTCAAGTGTTGCTCTGTTGCCGATCTAAAGAAGTTTAAGATGCCGTATATTCCCAAATATGATGAACAACAGATCCTCGAAATCATATTACAGCTTTTACAACACGAGTCAAAGGCAAGGACCTAATCAAGCAAGAGATCAAGTCAGTGTTGGTGAAGAAGTTCAGAGAAACCATCATCAAAGAGGCGTAAATATGGTATTCTCTCCTCCCTAAAACTTTAGTTAGTTCATTTCCTAAACTTTCAAATGCCTTCATTAAAGCTTATTCCATATCATAAAATGTAGAAAAACAAACGAAGGACATTTATGAGATCCATTAGGGAAGTACTGAGCTGCTCTGAGAATCCGTGGATCGATTCTAAAGAAAAATGATATTGCTATCACTTGTATCATATAATTGGATCGTGGTAGCCTTTGCTAAGAATTTTAATGGGAGAAGTTCTAAACCACAAGAAGGCTAAAAGAGAGCCTCCAGAATAGTACTAGACTTCGGATAGAGGAGGATACGGTAGCTCAACCTAAATCTGGGAACAGATACAACGATCGCCTGATGAGAACTCAACTGAAAATCGGACTCAAGTCGTGAAACCATGGGTTCCAGGCAAAAGGGTAAAATGGCTCCATCCAAACAGGAAAAGAGTTAGACTCGTCAAAGCTAGTGACTACCATTTCATATCAAAGTTAGCTGGCTATAAATTTAGTGTGAGCATTTCTGATCTGGTAGTTATGCTAAAAGAATGGGAGATAAGGTAATATGGACTAGAGAAATGAGGCTAGATCCTAGTAACTAAAGCCAAGAATTTTGGTGTTAATTTCATAATGATTATGGGCATAGAACTGTAGATTGTAGGCTTTTATAGAGCGAGGTAGGGTATCTTATGAAGAAAGTATATGTAACGACCCGACCAGCCGTTTTGAGCTTTAGCGTTCTATTCGGTGGTTTGAGACTTTGAGCAACTTCATATTATGTATTATGACTTGTGTGTATGGTTGATTTTCGATTTTTGAGCGGTTCGATATTAATTTGGAAGAATGATTCTTGTTTTAGAAGCTTTAAGTTGGAAGAGTTGACCAAGGTTTGACTTTTGTGTAAACAAACTTGGAATCGGGGTTTTATTATTCCAATAAGTTTGTATGATGATTTTGGGACATGTCCACAAAGTTTGGTTAAATTCCGATGAATTTTGGATAAGTTTGGGTTGTACGGTGATTGTTTTCGATTTCAACGTTGATTAGAGTATAAATGTTACCATATTGATCAAACAACCTTTGATTTATGTTTCGACTAAACCATTATATACGTATCGTAATTTTGGAACCATAACAACTGAAATCATCAAATTTCGACATTATATGAGAAATTTATGGTCATTTTACTAAGAATTGGGTTGCCAGATTTTAGATTAATTACGAAACTGCTACTGAATTCGTATTTAAAAATCTACATTGTTTTCAAATATTGAGACCAACATATCTCCTTTTTTATAAGGTCAAATGGATTGATTCAAAATCCCAACTTTACTGGAATTTCACGAGGAATCCATCGGAGTTATCAAAATAGAGTTTCAGGATCATTTGGAAGAAGAAACGAGGCAGAACAACTGGATGTTTTGGCTATTAATGCTGTTGGAGTTTTTATCATCTTGAAAGTTTGGACTAGGAGAATTCAAAGATGTTATTCAAGTTTTTTCCATTGGATTTGAGCCGTGTGGAGGAAAAGTTTAGGGGGAAAGCTATTTCGGAGGGTTGAGTTGGCCTAGTTGAGGTAAGTGTCTTGCCTAACTTTGAGTGGGGGAACTACCCCTTATGATTGGTATTGATTGATTCATTTGAATTATGTGAAAGCTGTATACGCAAGGTGACGAGTGGATACACGGGTTGTATGTGGTATTTAGTCGGTTTATGTTACTTAGCCTATTTTTCCATGCTTTAATTGAAATGCCATAACATGTTCTAAATTCTCTTAGTTAATCTATTTTTGTTTGTGTTAGTCTATTTGTACATGACTTAATTGACTTTTTAAAAACTTGTTCTACATCCTACTTGATAAATTGCTCTCATGCCTTAGTTGAACTTGATGCCTCTTTTATTATTACATGCTATCTCTTCATAATTAATTATCATTATTTGAAGTTATTGTTCGTGTTATCCCCTTCATTCCTGATTATCACTACTTGAAGTTACTGTTCATGTCATCTCTTTCCTTGTTGATTTTCACTATTTGAATTCATTGTTATACGTTATCTCTTTCATTGTGAGCCATTCTTATTTAATATTGTGGTTATACATTATCTCCTTACTGAGTTGTTGGTGTTGAGGTTGTGAAGACCGTTATCATGTTGAGCCGGAATTGTTATTGTTGAAATATCTTCCTTGTTGGGCATTTTACATTCATTGTTGTTGTTGATATTCTTGTACCCGTTGTGATATAGCCACGGGCTATTGTTGTGGAAACATTAATATTGTTGATTGTTGGCAAATTGTGATATATGAGCACTTGTGTTGCGAGTTGTTATGGTGATGTGATATTGACGCGCATACAGAGGTATAAGGCTTGGGGTTAATGTGCATGCAGTGGTATAAGGTTGGAGTGCGTGTTGGTTGTAAGATAATTATGTGAAGCCACGTGACGTCATAAGGTGAGCTAAAGTGCGTGTAGCTATTTCGGAAAAATCTTTTTCAAAACCTATTTGAAATGCGAGGCTCACACGGCGGTATAAAGAAAGATTGTGATTGAAATTGTGAAATGTGAATACGAGGCAGTACCCCAGTTGTGATTTTCATTGTACATTCCATGTTGGGACTACTTGTTGATTTGAATGATCATTGTTCTTCCTTCAATCATTCATCTGCATTTTGATTGTGTTCGATCATTCTTTATTATCTTGGTGTTGAAACGATTGTGGTTTCTTGTGTGAGTCATGTATTCTACGTGATTTGTTGTGTTGCTTTAACATGCCAATCTGTGCCTCCATTTTAACTTGGTGAATTGATTGTCAATGTGAATTTAATTGCATGGAGTCACTATATCATATTCTGTTGAGTTGTTGGTAACGTAATGTTTAAATAAAATAATGATTAACATGCTTTATTCTATGTGTCTCTTAAGATACAACTCGTTATCTCACTCGCTGCCTAGTTATTCTGAATGGTTGTCGCACTTTCGCTATAATTGGGTTCTCAAATTATACTCATCAACCTGTTAGATGTTTACCTTACTTAAAATTATTATCATATTTTTCTTTAACAAATTTTATATTTAATTCGTTAATTTAACTTATGTTTTGCTTTGTTTAAAAATAATACTTTTAATCAAGTTTTTTTATTTCTAAACTAAACCCATCTTATACTCTCTTTCGTACAAATCATATATTATTTTACTTTACTTGATTTGTAAAATAAACTCATTTTTCATTTGACACCTTAACTTATTCAAGATTGTTATTATATTTTATGATGTCTAAATATATCTTTCGTTCATCTAAATTTATATTTATCACGATTGCAAAGTACATGGTAGCACGTGGCCTTTGCCGTGCAAAGGTGATTGTTATTGTGCGCACGAGGTGCCATATGTGTAAGATTTAGAAATTGCGGTTCATGATTTATGGTTTATAAGGTGAGGTGCCTTGGGGTAATTCCTGTTGTAATTCGATGCGTTGGGAGCGGTTTGATTATTTGAGTTATTCTTTTCTTTTTTCCTTATTTGAGTTCATTTACATCTCATCGGTGTTCTGATTATGTTGTTTCTTTGTTACTCGTTTACTACTTGTTGCCATTTATGTTTCTGTTACTTTATTATTGGTTCTAAATCAATAATTTTTCCGCTGTTGGTTTTACATTGATGTTCTTTCCATTGTTATCTTATGTATATCTTGAACAGGTTTCTATGTCTAGTAGGTGTCTTGACCTAGCCTCGTCCCTACTCTACCGAGGTTAGGCTTGATACTTACTGGGTACATTTTGGTGTACTCATGCTACGCTTCTGCACATTTTTGTGTAGATCCGGGTATTCTAGTTGTGTTGTTGAGAGTTGTGTCTGCGCGATGGGAGACTTCAAGGTATACCTGCTTGACGTTCGCAGGCTTCAGAGTCACTATCTTACTTCATTATGCTACTGCTAAATTGTAATTCAAAACAGATGAGAAATTAGATGCAGAGATCTCATACACAAATATCCAAATACAGTCGTAGAGCCAGAAGAGAGAGATGCAACCAAGCCGACTGCCGAGGAGTTGGAAACCATTATACACTTCATCAACCTCCCAGATAGGAAAGTGTAAATTGATTCGAGACTCGACCTTGAACTCAGAAGTAAGTTGATTGATTTTTATGGGCTAACGCATATTATTTTACTTGGTTGCATACTGACATAAACAGTGTTCCACTACTGATGACTTATAATTTCAACATAGACCCATGGTATACTCCAGTCAAGAAAAATAAAATAAAATGTGAGTCTTTCCGAAATCAAATTATAGAAGATGAAGTTAACAACCTACTAAATATTGGATCAGTCCAAGAGATCAAATACCTGGATTAATTAGCAAATATTGTAGTGATTCTGGAGAAGAATGGGAAGGGGAGGATACATAATTTGAGTACAATCAAATTATGATGTTCCTGAAAGATCAAGAAAATACCTCCTTCATTACAGACATGGAGATTTACTGCTACAACATATCTATTCGGGCTAAAAAATATAGGGGCAACATATCAACAACTTGTCAATGTAATGTTCAAAGATTACATCAGAAATTTTGTGGAAGTTTATATATATATATATATATATATATATATATATATATATATATATATATATATCATTGTGAAACCGATTCAATCAATGAATCACTTGGATCATTTAAGGGACACTTTTGCAAGTCTCCGAAGATACAATATGAAGTTGAACTTGAAAAAATGCGGGTTTAGAGTCGCATCAGGTAAGTTCTTAGGTTTTCTTGTTTCAAACAGGGGTATTGAAGTTAATCTGGCTCAAATCAAAGAAATCGAGAGATCCTGAGCATTATAACAAGCAAAAAGGAATTGCAAAGATTGACATGTCAGATATAATCTTTTGGGGGATTCATATCACGATCCTCGAAAATAAGTTGTAATTATTCTCGGTATTAAAAAAAATGGATTTCGAGTTGACACTGGAATATCAGTAAGAACTAAAGGATTTGAAGAAATACTTATCTAATCCACCATTGCTTTCGAAACCCTAAGAGAGGGGAAGGATTGCAGGTATACTTGGCAGTTCTGGAGGTATTAGTAAATGCAGTCTTAGTTCAAGAAGATAAAGGTACTCAATCTCTTATCTATTATGTTATTATGTCACAACCAAAATTCCACCATGAGTCGTGATGGCACCTAATGCTGCCTCTAGGAAAGCCAACAACTAAACATCCGCAATAAATAGTCCACAATATTTCTTATAACAATTCAAGAATCAAATTAATAGGAAAACGTTCTTAACTAATGAGGAGATTTTAGGTATCATAAAATGAAGTTCGTGCAATGATCCAACTACAATTCAAATGCCAAATTAATGAATAGAAAATACAACCAAGCGGTCCATGATCCCTAAAATTCAGTGTTACAAGTGCATGAGCGTCTACTAGAATATAAAATACTACTAAAACAACTGTCCGGAATAAGAAATAGACAGAATACAGTAAATGAATAGGAAGGGAACTCCGTGTTCTACGGATCATAACATAGAAATAAGCTCACCCAAAGTCTCCCCAGCAGCTGCGCCTACGCGCCAATATGACCACCAAATGTACATGTGTCATTACCTTCATAATTAGTGCAGAAGTGTAGTATGAGTATGCAAATCAGCACGTACCTAGTAAGTGTCAAGTCTAACCTCAAAATAGTAGTGGTGAGCGATCGACATTAAAACTTATTAGTGATCCAATAATCAAAGTACAATAAAAATAGACAGGTATGAAGCATAGCAGGTAGCAACAGAACAAATGAAAAAGATGATTATAAACAGAAGAATACCCAAAAAATCATCAAATACCAAATAAACTACCTCGAATGGAATATATGTGACAAATATTAGGTTCAAATGTCAAATCCAAGCTAGGATACTCGTAAATGCACTGACTCTCTATCAAAATATTACACATAATTCTGCTGAGGCGAATGACCCGCTCCCATAAAAATAGTTCATGATACTGCCGAGGTGAACAACATGATCCCATAAGAGTGGTGTTACACAATGTAACGACCGAACTGGTCGTTTTGAGGTCTAGTGCATCGTTTAGCGGTTTGAAGTCGTGAGCAGCTCCATTTAAGGTATTATGACTTGTAGGCGTGGTTGAAAATGAATTCCGGGGAGTTTAGAGTTGATTTAGAAAGAAAATTCTCATTTCAGAAGCCTTAAGTTGGAAGAATCAACTAAGATTGGGATTTTGAGTAAACGACCTCTGAATCAGGATTTGAAGGTTCCTGCAGGTTCGTATGATGATTTCGGACTTGGGCGTATATCCGGATTGGTTTTGGATAACCCGGGAGCATTTTGATGGATATTGTGGAAGTCAGCATTTTTGAAGAAATTTCCTAAGTTTGGCTTGAAGCGCATTTTAGTGATGTTGATATCCGTTTGGGATTTCGAGTCTGGGAATAGCTTCGTATTGTGATTCTGGAATTGGGAGCGTGATCGGAAGTGAATTCGGATGTCCGGAGGTCATTTTGGAGTCATTTGGCGAAAGATAGAAATTTGAAGGTTTTTGAGAAATCCAACCGGAAGTGGAAATTTTGATATCGGGGTCGAAATACAATTTTGGAAGTTGGATCAAGTCCGTAATGTCGAATATGACTTGTGTGCAAAATTTGAGGTCAATCGGACGTGATTTGATAGGTTTCGGCGTCGGATGTTGAAGTTGGAATTTCTAAGTTCATAAAGTTTGAATTTTAGTGCGATTCGTGATTTCGGCGTTGTTTGATGTGATTTCGAGGCTCGACTAAGTTCTAATGAGGTATTGGGACTGGTTGGTAGTTTTGGTTGAGGTCCCGGGGGCCTCGGGCGTGTTTCGGATGCTCAACGGGTCAAGTTTTGCCTTGAGATGGTTGTCGGTTTTCTGGTGTGAATGCAACAGGTATTTACTCTATGCGATCGCGTGAGTGGGTATGAGATCGCATAGAAGGATTTGGAGGCTGCTTGCATTTGGCCTGTGCGATCGCGGGTAGTTGTTTACGATCGCATAAAAGGATTTGTGAAGGCTTCTGGGTTATCCTACGCGATCGCATGATCTGGTGTGCGAACGCATAGAGGAAAGGGGAGCTGGGGGCCCTTTGGACTATGCGAACACGGAGTGTTGGCTCGAGGAGGCTATGCGAACGCGCTTAGGGTGTCGCGAACGCAGAGAGTAATTGGGGCCTGGGTAGAATAGTTTATATGCGAATTTTGGCCATTTCCTCACTATTTTCATCTTGGCATGGTGATTTTGGGAGGCTTCAAAGGGGGATTTTCATCCTGCATATCAAGGTAAGTAAATTCCTCCCGTTTTAAAGTTATATACAAGATTATATGCATGGATTATACATGAAAATTGGTAGGAAATTGGGAAATCTTAAAGGAACCTAGAAAATGGTAATTTGGGTTTTTAGCCGCGAATTTGAGCATGAAATTTAGAGTAAATTGTATATTTGAACTATCAAGGCTATGGGTAGAGTATATCTTCAAGAAATTTCGAATTTCGGGCACGTGGTCCCGAGGGAATTTTGGTTATTTCACTAAGCGGGGTTGGGAAGTTATATAATTTAGAATTGTTGCAAATATTAGAGTATATTTTCATTGATTTGTCGTTGTTTGGATAGTTTTGGAGCGTTGTGCAATGATTTGAGTCGTCGGAAGGGCTTGGAAGCCGGTTATGGAATTTCGGAGCGAGGTAAGTCTCCTTTCTAACTTTGTGAGGGGGAATTATCCCCCAAGGTGAACTAATTAAGTATGTGTTACTATCTGCGGAGGCTATGTACGCAGGAGGTGACTGGAGTCCGTGCGTAGCTACTATTATGCCATGTCTGGGTAGCCTAGGACCCACTAGCATACCTTACCTGTTGTACCTGTGATCTTGTCTGTGATATTAGACTGCTAATATAATCGAAATTGTAATTGAATGACTAAGGAAGATTAGAGTTTATTTTCTTAATCATCTAAAAAGAGAATTGATTTTCGTCGCGGGTAATTGTATTTTCGGATAAGGTTGTATTATTAAATATTGTAAAAAAACCTTAAAAGGATTTAAATACTATTTTGTGGTTTTTAAAAGAGAAATCGGTCATTTACTTGAGTATTTGTGTTCCCGACGTAGTCGGGGTGGATTGTTGATTGTGCATGTCTGCATGTGACCGCTTCCCAATTTACATTCCGCGAGCGGAGTGTTATTTCCCCCACTCTCATGGGAGCGGGCCGTATGCCACAGCGGATTGAAAAAATGCACTTATGGTACGGGCCGTTCGATCCTCGGCAGTGCATAGATATGGTTATTTTATTGAAAGATGCACTTATGGTTCAGGCCGTTCGACCCTCGGCAGTGCATAGACATGGTTATTATGTTGAGAGGTACACTTATGGTACGGGCCGTTCGATCCTTGGCAGTGCACAGAGAGGATTATTATATTGAGAGGTGCACTTTTGGTACAGGCCGTTCGATCCTCGGCAGTGCACAAATATGATTGTTATGATGGCTCAGGCTGGTTGTCCTTATCCCGCATGCGCATGCTAAATTGTTAAATGTTTTTCATGGAATTTTAAAAGTGACAAGATATTTGGGGGAAAACAAAGAGGAAATTGTTTATCTAAAATATTTGTGGAAAAATGAGGAAGTGGTAACTATTTGTTATTTTCAGTATTTACTTGGATTTCAGTGCCTTATATATATTGCTCCTTTACTACCCCTACATGCCTACCGTCATCATATGCTGTTAATTAATTTGCTGGCCCTTAGTGAGTGTCTAATTCGACCTCTCATCACTACCTCTTTGTGGTTAGGCGGGCGACTTACTGAGTACACGTTGTTTTTGTACTCATGCTAAACTTGCTGTGCATTTTTATTGCACAGGTACCTTCATAATTACATGACTGGTTGGAGACTTAGGCGGGCTGCACCATCCGGAGGTGATCCGCAGCTGACAGAGTCTCCCTCGTACTGTATTTATTTTTATTTTAAATTTCCTTGTCCAATTTGTATTTCGGACAAACTTTGTGATGATTGTATAAATTCTTAGAAATCGCTCATGTACTTGTGACACCGGGTTTTGGGATGGGTTGGGATATAATTGCTAAAATCGATACTCAAATTATTGTTTTACTCGACATATTTTATTTAGTTAATATGTAATAAAGTATAAGGAAATGCTTCTTCATGAATTGATAAAATAGGAAATTGTTTCAACTAATTAATGTTTGGCTTGCCTGACAATGATGTCCGACACCATCACGACCTTGTGGATTTTTGGTCGTGACAACATGGTATCAGAGCACTAGGTTCCCGTAGTTCTGACGAGTCATGAGCAAGTCTAGTAGAGTCTTGCGGATCGGTACAAAGATGTCTATACTTATCTTCGAGAGGCTGTAGGGCTGTTAGGATTACTTCCCTTCTTGATTCCTCATCGTGCGATTTGATTCCTCATCGTGCGATTTGATTCCTTTGAGGCTTATGCCTATGTTTATTCCTACTCAATCTTACGCGTCGTGAGCGCTTGTTATGAATCAGAAATTTGAGGAATTGAAATGGTGCTACTGATGTAATTCGAGATGTTTCCATGTGTAATTGGTTGGGATGTTGTTATGGCCCTACAAAAGAATAATATGTTGTTTCAACCCAGTAGCTGTGTTTCTGAGAACCTTAAGGATATGCCCAGGTAGTGATGATGCTTGCGATTGGTTATCGCGCGATGTCGATATGATGATAGAATGCTTGCCTGTATGTCGGGGGTGATGAATGGTTTGAAGGGAGGTATTCTCAGAGTTTGATTTCGGGATTTCGGTACTTTAGTTCCGGCAGAGGAAAGACATTTGGGTTATGAATGTTCTGGTTGGGGTTGATAAAGTAGTAAGACTTGGTGTCTTCAAGTGAGGTGGGATATGCACCTATGACGTGAAGTCGTCGTCATTGATCGAATGGAATGTGTTAAGTTTGTCGGTGCTATGGTTTCTTTGGTTGCATGGGATCAGAGTATTGAGAAGAAGTACTGAAGAATGCGGTTCGCAGAGAATGGTCCTGAAGTGAGGCTAGGCGGTGGCTCCATTTCTAGGAGGCCAGGTGTAAGAAGCGGAAGTCGAGCAATCGCAAAATGGGGGAGCGGCAACATAGATTGGAATTTGAAGATATTTTCATGCATTTAATGGATGTCCATGAGGAGCGGACGGACTAGTAAAGTTGGTAAATGAAACAGGGCGTAGGATGGGGTATTGAAGTCGCAGAGAGCGTGCATTTCAACGTCGTTGGAAGATGTCCGCGGGTGATTTACACAGGTGGGTTATCTCCTTTGAATAGGTTAGCGGTGTCATGGTTGGAAGGTCTCTGTGAGGGGTTCTAGTGGCTATTCGGTAGGAGGCAGAATGTGTGAATGATGCTAGAGAATTTGAGTGCTTAGGGAGTGTTAGCAAGAGAATTTGGAAGAATTAGATGGATTGGTTGAGCAAGATCGTGTTATCAAAGGAGAAAGGATCTCGACAGGTTCTAGAGTGGTGCAGGGAGTAGCTTCGGGCTAAGTGGGGGAGTCCCACCATCCGTAGTTGGGTTGCAGGATTGTGTTATCATAGGGTTGCAGGTTGTCGGCGTGTTGAGGGTAAAATGGTGATTTTGCGTAGGATTTGATGAGTATGTGCAAAAGTTGGCCCTGTCGGACCATGGGTTAGGCTTTGGAAGATTCAGAATATATGCTTAAGGCATGGGCGAGTTGTAAGGATAGTGACTCAGTCACGTGCTTCAAGGAAAGGGGTGTTCATGTGCTAGAAGAGCCTTGGAATTGATTGTATTCGGGGCCAGTCAGAGTGGGTGACCCTCAATAGCGGTCCTAGTGAGTTCACAAGTTAAGAATGCGGTATTTAAGGGTTAAAGGCAGTAGTATGATTAAGAATCGAGCTTTTACAGTACGATTTCTGAGAAGAGGAAGATGGTTGAAATGTTCTATGATATGTTTCAGCATGCAGGATAGTATTGGAGGAGTGAGAGAAATAAACTCCGGATGGTAGAAAGATTATCAGGAGGATATGAGACGGGTTGCAGATTTAGGAAGCATAGTCTCGTGAATCAAGGTCACTCGGGATGGGTGAGGGTTGAGTTTGCTATGGGTTAAAGGAAGTTGCTATTATTCCTGAGGCAATTGAAGATGATTAAAAGCAAATAATTGATTAGCCATGGTTGAAATGGCACATTTACGACAGTGATCGGTTCCTTCGGTGTGATTAAGTTATGCATGGGGTTTGTGCCGATGTGTGTGGGGCTTGTCGGCCTCCATAATAGATTTCATGTGGGAGCATTTGAGTGCTATGGCCTGTCAGGTGTAGGCGGACCCCGAAAGGGGTTATGGTGGTATAGACTACTACTTAAGGATTTGCATGTTGGGTGATTGTGGGAATTCAATCGTGTGTTGAGATGGTACTCCTGAATTGAGTTAAGTAAAAGGTTTCTATATGATGAAGTGTTCACCCTATTGGTGGTTCAGAAGCTATGATGGAATTCTTGCGCTACCTCATATTGGCATGTTAGGTGCAGTAAGAAGTATGTAACTGGGAGTAAGAATTGAGATTGTGATTCGGTGTTAATAAGGAAGTCATGAGCTGGGAGGAGCAAGAAAAAGAGATTCGAAAGTTCAGAGTAAGCTGGTGTTATCTTCAGTGCCACCTGAGATTGATATTCGGTGGAAGAGGCTTTGTACCCTGGTCATGGGTTCTTGATGTGTCTTGTTGCCTTGTGTGGAAGGTCGTGGAAGCATGACCGCGAAAATATTGTGTAAGTGTGACGTGTAGTCACTTGATAGATTGAAGATTTGGACTGAGTATGAAGAAGTGCAATGTTGTTTATTTGAGAAGTTATGCCTGAGAGGCGTTCAATCCATTTGGTTTTGTATTGTGGGTTGTTTGTCCCTGCTATGATGTTGTTCTTGCATATTATTAGAGGAAGTGGGTTAATGGGGACCCAGGTAAAGCTATTAGCCTAGTTTGGTGCGAGCAAGGCAAACTCGATGCTTGTGGATGGATTTAAATATGATTATGGGATTCATGTGAGGCAGATATGTTCATTTCAGTATAGCGCTCCTCAAGGAGGGTTGTTGGGATATCAGATGTTGTTCCGTCTTCATCAAATTCATGTGATCTTATGATTTTGCCGTGTGCGTTGTGAAACGACTTGGTAATTTTTGATGAGTTGATATCTCAGCGTAGTGATGATGTTATGTGAGCAGGATAACTCTTGAGATCCAAAGTGTATATATATATATATATATATTGCACATCAGTCGTGCTTGAGCTTTTTCACTTATCAGTCTCCCCAGGATGGTATTATGCACTTAGCGTGCTTATGATCGATATTCAGTAATTTGTGTTAGTGAGAAAATAAGCTCTGTATATATATCTTCTTATGTAAATTTTATGTGCGGATCGGGTGGCACGTCGCCACGGGCATATTTTTGGATCGGGTTGCACGCCGCAACAGTGTGATGATGAATAAGGTTCCTATATTTATTTTCTTATGTTTTACTTCCTATTTTCTGAGAGAAGTTCATATCAGTTGCATGAGTTGAATAGTCCCTTCCCGAGTCATATCTTACCTACTATGTTGGGTGAGACGAGATTATCAGATCAGGGATCAGTGCGATAAGGTTATGTGAAGTGTATATTAAAGAACAAATACCATTATTCAGGTCCTAATGAAGTGATGATTCTAGTCAAGATGAGGTATTCAAGGATTTGTTAACTCTGTAGTTGGGTATGAATTTCAGCACATTTTCTCCGTTGTTGTGGTATCGTCAGCATTATAGAAGGATGTATGTATATTTGTTATGAGGTGCATCGGGAGCACCAGATTTGTGAAATTTTGGCTATTAAGGTTCAGGAAATGTCATTGTGGTCAGATGATGAGTTGTGCGGTGCATGGTGCTGATTCAGCAAAGGTATGCAGTCATGTTCTGGTACATCATGTAGTAGTTGATACGGTGGTTATATATTGGAACTAGGCCTGGCAGAGAAATTTCAGGTGTTTGAATGAATTCTAAGCTTATTATATGGTTATAAGAAGAAATCTTCAGATTTGATCAAGCTAATGTACTCAACTGGGTTGTGGTAGCACAGGCAGGTGCTCGAGGTGTTAAGCAGTGATTTTAGATAACTCCAGAGCAGTTCTTGACACGTTCGAGGACGAACGTCGGTTTAAGTGAGGGAGAATGTAACGACCCGACCGGTTGTCTTGAGATCTAGTGTGTTGTTCAGTGGTTTGAAGTCGTGAGTAGATCCATTTCAGGTATTATGACTTGTAGGTGTGGCTGGAACTGAATTCCGGGGAGTTTAGAGTTGATTTGGAAAGAAAATTCTCATTTCAGAAGCCTTAAGTTGGAAGAATCAACTAAGATTGGGATTTTGAGTAAACGACCTCCGAATCAATATTTGAAGATTCCTACAGGTTCGTATGATGATTTCGGACTTGGGCGTATGTCTGAATTGGGTTTTGGATAAACCGGGAGCGTTTCAATGCATATTGTGGAAGTCAGCATTTTTGAAGAAATTTCCTAAGTTTGGCTTGAAGCGCATTTCAGTGATGTTGATGTCCGTTTGGGATTCCGAGTATGGGAATAGCTTCGTACGGTGATTCTGGAATTGGGAGCGCGATCGGAAGTGAATTCGGATGTCCGGAGGTAATTTTGGAGTCATTTAGCTAAAGATAGAAATTTGAAGGTTTTTGAGAAATCTAACCGGAAGTGGAAATTTTGATTTCGGGGTCGGAATGTGATTCCGAAAGTTGGAGCAGGTCCGTAATGTTGAATATGACTTGTGTGCAAAATTTGAGGTCAATTGGACATGATTTGATAGGTTTCGGTGTCGGAAGTTGAAGTTGGAATCTCCACGTTCATAAAGTTTGAATTTTAGTGCGGTTCGTGATTTCGGTGTTATTTGATGTGATTTCGAGGCTCGACTAAGTTCGAATGAGGTATTGGGACTGGTTGGTAGTTTTTGTTGAGGTCTCAGGGTCCTTGGGCGTGTTTCGGATGCTCAACGGGTCGATTTTTGCCTTGAGAGGGTTGCTGGTTTTCTGGTGTGAGTGCAACAGGTACTCTATGCGATCGCGTGAGTGGGTATGCGATCGCATAGAAGGATTTGGAGGCTGCTTGGATTTTTCCTGTGCGATCGCAGGTAGTTGTTTGCGATCGCATAGAAGGCTTTGTGAAGGCTGCTGGGTTGTCTTATGCGATCACAAGGTCTGGTGTGCGAACACATAGAGGAAAGGGGAGCTCGGGGCCTGAGGGCCCTTTGGCCTCTGCGAACGCGGGGAGGGGACCGCGAATGCGGAGTGTTGGCTCGAGGAGGCTATGCGAACATGTTTAGGGTGTCGCGAACGCAGAGAGTAATTGGGGCCTGGGCAGAATAGTTTATATGAAATTTTTGGCCATTTCCTCACTATTTTCATCTTGGCATGGCGATTTTGGGAGGCTTCAAAGGGAGATTTTCATCCTGCATATCAAGGTAAGTAAATTCCTCCCGTTTTAAAGTTAAATACAAGATTATATGCATGGATTAGACATGGAAATTTGTAGAAAATTGGGAAATCTTAAAGGAACCTAGAAAATGGTAATTTGGGGTTTTAGCCACGAATTTGAGCATAGAATTTAGAGTAAATTGTATATTTTAACTAGTATGGCTATGGGTAGAGTATATCTTCAAAAAATTTCAGATTCCGGGCACGTGGGCCCGAGGGAATTTTGGTCACTTCACTAAGCGAGGTTGGGAAGTTATATAATTTGGAATTGTTGCAAATATTAGAGTATATTTTCATTGATTTGTCGTTGTTTGGATACTTTCAGAGCGTTGTGAAACGATTTGAGTCGTCGGAAGGTCTTGGAAGCCGGTTATGGAATTTGGGAACGAGGTAAGTCTCCTTTATAACTTTGTGAGAGGGAATTATCCCCCTAGGTGAACTAATTAAGTATGTGTTACTATCTTCGGGGGCTACGTACGCACGAGGTGACGGGAGTCCCGCGTAGCTACTATTATGCCATGTCCGGGTAGCCTAGGACCCACTAGCATGCCTTACCTGTTGTACCTGTGATCTTATCTGTGATATTAGACTTCATAGTTACATGGCTGGTTGGAGACTTAGGTGATCTGCACCATCCGGAAGCGATCCGCAACTGACAGATCTCCCTCGTACTATATTTAATTTTATTTTAAATTTCCTTGTCCAATTTGTATTTCGGACAAGCTTTGTGATGGTTGTATAAATTATTAGAAATCGCTCATGTACTTGTGACACCGGGTTCTGGGATGGGTTGGGATATAATTGCTAAAATGGAATATTCAAACTATTGTTTTACTGGACAAATTTTATTTAGTTAATATGTAATAAAGTGTTAGGAAATGCTTCTTCATGAATTGATAAAACAGGAAATTGTTTCAACTAATTAATGTTTGGCTTGCTTGACAATGATGTTCGGCGCCATCACGACCTTACGCATTTTGGGTCATGACACACAATGCTGCCGAGGTCGTACGAGCCAATCCATAAATGTACCTGACAATACTACCGAGAGACGAACGACTTTGTAACGACCCGGTAGGTCGTTTTGAGAGTTAGCACCCCGATCCCCTAATATCTGCTTTCCCCATGTCTATTTATACTTTTTGGACTTGTCGGAACGTTGAGTGGTGAAATTCAGAGAGTTTTTGGGCACATAGTCCTCATATGTGAGTTTAAGCTTGAGAAATCGGACCGTAGTTGGAACTGTGTGAGGACGGGTCGTGAATGGGATTCCGTCGACTCTGCCAGCTCCGTTGGGTGATTTCGGAGTTAAGAGTGTGTCCGGAATGTGTTTTCGAGGTCTGTAGATTTAGGCTTAAATTGGCGAAAGTTAGATTTTCGGCGATTTCAGCCGATAGGTGAAATTTTGATATCAGGCTCGGAATAGAATTACGATACTGGCTGTAGACCTGTTGTGTCATTTGTGACCTGTGTGTAAAATTTGAGGTCATTCAGACTAGTTTTGATGTGTTTCGGCATCGGTTGTAGATTTTGGAAATTTCATAAGTTCTTAGGCTTGAATCCATGTATAATTGGTGATTTTGGTGTTATGTGATGTGTTTTGGAGGCTCGACTAAGTTTGGATAAGGTATTAGGACTAGTTGGTAAGTTTGGTTGAGGTCCCGGGGGCCTCAGGGGTGTTTCGGATGCTCAACGGGTGACTTTTGGAACTTGGAAAAAAACAGCTGAACCATTGCTGGTTCTGGTGTCTCGCACCTGCGGACGGGGAACCGCAAGTGCGAAAAGGGGGCTCGTATGCGGGTTTGGTCAAGTCAACCAGTTCTCGCAGGTGCGGTCTGGATTCCGCAGGTGCGGAGCCGTAGATGTGGCTCAGTGACCGCAGGTGCGGCCCCAGCCCTTTCAGTGAGTTTTTGCACCTGCGATGGATTTTTTGTAGGTGCGGTACTGCAGGTGCGGTCCTAGAGTCGCAGGTGCGGAATACCTGGGCATTTTATACCAAATTCAAGGGCTTGAAATTCATGTCTTCTAAAAACGATTTTGAGCTCGGGAGTAGGCGATTTTGAGGAGAAGATTCATAGGTATCAATTACTAACCTTATTTCATTTGTATATCATTAATCTATAGTAATTTCTTCCATGAAATCAAGGAATTTGGGTGAAAAATCATGAAAAATGGGAAGAAGTTTCCCCAAATATCCGAGAATTTAATGAGATTTTGACATCGGTTTTCGATGATTCCCCAAATAGAAGTCATGAAAAACGGAAGAAGTTTCCCCAAGTAGCATGTCTAACTGTTTTACTTGAACTTCCCCTAGTTGTTACTATGTGCACCCTGTTTAGATAGTTTTATCCATATTTTTGCCTGTGATTTTTCCTGAATTGTTTAAATAAATTGTATCCGGTATTTGTACTGTATTGCATATTTAAATTGGGACTACGGACGAGATTCTGGGAGCTTTCCCCTGTACTGCATTGCATATTTAAATTGGGACTACGAACGAGATTCTGGGAGCTTTCCCCCTGTACTGGATGGCATATTTATATTGGGACTACGGACGAGATTCTGGGAGCTTTCCCCTTGTATTGCATTGTATATTTAAATTGGGAATACGGACGAAATTCCGGGAGCTTTCCCCCTGTACTGCACTTCATACTTGTTACTGTGAGATATGTTGTGGTGAGCCGAGGGCTCCCTGTTGCTATTTTCTTTTAGCTCATTGTTTCTACTGTTCTGCCTTAGCTTACTATATCTCTCTGTTAAATTTTAAACGGTTTTCACTATAAAAATCCAGTAGAGCCTTAGCCTGACCTTGTCACTACTCAACTGGGGTTAAGCTTGGCACTTACTGCGTACCAATTTGTGGTGTACTCATGCCCTTTCCTGCGCATGTTTTCCATGTGCAGATCCAGGTACAACACTTCGTTTCGTGGCTAGGGGTCCGAGAAGCAGCTTCCAGGAGACCGAAAGGTAATTCTGCCGCGTCCGCAGAGTCCTTCGGGTCACCTTCCACTCCAGACTTAGATAGATTTATCTCATGTAATTCCTTACGTTGTATAGAGTACTTTGAGATAGAGCTTGTGACTAAAGTGATATTCCGGGTTTTTGGGAAGTTGTATTTTGTACGCGCCAAGTGGCGATGTTTCATTTGTAGATTTACTTGATTCTATCTTTATTTTATTGTTTCCATTTAATATTTTTTTTTGCAATTAGGCTTACCTAGTCATAGAGACTAGGTGCCGTCACGATGCCTTTCGGAGCGTAAATCGCGTCGTGACAGACTTGATCCATAAGAATATTTCATAATACTGTCGAGGCGAATGACCCACTCCCATAAAAGTAGTGTTGAGAGGCGACCAGATCGGTCCCGTTAGAATAATGAAACGTTTGATGGGTCGTTAGCCCAACTCGTGAATATGCATATGAGTTATGAAATCATAAAACTTTCGGATAAATAAGTACAACATGGGAGTAATCCGTAAGAAAAAGGGATAATTTCTGCGTTTGATCAAGTATAGTGCCAAGTCTCTAGAATAAGAAGATCGATACGTTACGCAAGTCTAGTCTGATGCTAAAACATGAATTAAAGCATTTGAAAAAGTAAGAATAACTCAAGTAGAACAATAAAGAAGGGTGTGAGTCTAAATCTACCCAGATGTAATCAATTTATCTAGCATATGCATGGATGCTCGTCATCTTATATGTGCATAGCTCCTATAACACGTAGCATGTAGCAAATATAGTACCTACGAGGACAGGTTTCCTCTTAGAAGGTTAGGCAAGATGCTTACCTTGCTTTGAAATATGATAATCAACTCCAACGCCTCTCTAACACCTCAAACTAATTCCAAACGATCCAAAACTAGCCAAAGAACGCGCAAACCAATCAAAACATACTAAAAACCCTGTAATTTAACAAAACAAATTCTCAACCCACGAAAAAAGATACCCCCGCGCCCACACATTTTGGTTCCTAAAATTCTCAAAGATAAATATTATCCATAGCACCACGAAATAAAATATATAATTTTTTTTTCCTAATTTCATGCCCAATTTCGTGGTCAAAATCCTTTTTACCAATTCTTGATTTTTCCAAAAAAATCCCACAAATTTCTATTAATTCCATGTTAAAATCCATATATACTCCATATATTTAGCTCACAACGAGTTGGAATCACTTAACTTGTGATAGATGATGAAAATGGCCCTTCAAAATCTCCCCAAATCGACTCAAAAAGAGAGAAATTGGATAAAATGTGCCTAACCCCGAGCTCACTATTTTAAAGCTTCTTCCAGGCCCTTCTCCCATCGCCTTTATGAAGGCTTCCTACCCCAACGCTATGCGTTTGCGGAAAAACCATTGCGTTCGTGATATTCGGCTAAAAGTGTGTATATTTATATGCATATTGACTCACATTTTACTCGTATTTTGTGGAATTTGGATGTGTAGTGTAATGATTTACTCTCATTTGTGATTATTTTATGTGTAGGAGTCATATGGAGGAAATGTGAGACGAAAGTACACGACTTGAAGCAAAAAGAGAACAAAAGAAGAAAACCGAACAGTGTAGCGTAGGGCGCTACCCTGGGTGTTGGGTGACGAGTTTTACTCTTATTTTGTCCGAGATAAGGTTTTGAAGGCCCCACACACCTCCAACCCGTATAAAAATAATCCTAAACCTATTTTGGAGGGGGGCACGCCACCTTGAAGGAGAATTTACATTAGGGACACATTGGAGTAAGTTTTTCACTAGTTTTTCTTCTCTTCTATTCCTTTAGTCACATAGTTCATTAGTTCTAAAGTTGTGGGTGCTACATGAAGGTTGTAGTTTGAAGCTTAAATTGTTCTTATTATTTTATCATATTGGTTTATTTATTCAATCTTTTGCTTAATTATTTTATTTGATCATCATTGTAACTATCCAGCCGGTCGTTTTGAGTATTATATCCCTGTTCCCCTATTTATTGCTTATTTCGTGCTCATTTGTTATTATGTGACTTTCCAGGGTGGTTGGTTTGGTTCCACAGATGTTTCGGACTGAATGTGGACACTTAGTCCCAAGGTTGAAAGTCTAAGTTGAAAGAGTTAACCAAATATTGACTTATATGTAAATTACTATGGAATAGAGGTTGTATGGTTGCGATAGATCCGTACGGTAACTTTGGACTTAGGAGTGTATCCGGATGTTGATTTGGATATCCATAGATGATTTCGGCTTGAATTTGAAAAAGTTGGAAAAGTTGAAGTTTGAAGAGTTGAGAGGTTTGACCGAGATTGGGATAAGCGATTCTAACTTGGATTTTGTTAGTATACATGAATCTATCATTGTTTTTACCAGTTAATTAGTGTTTTGGGTTGGAAAAATTGGGGAAATTGTGTAAACTTCATGAGCTATAATTTGAGGATTTGAAGGTCGAGTTGAGATCGGAGTTGAGTAATTTTGGTATGGTTGGACTTGTTGTTGAATGGGTGTTTGAATTTTATTAATTTTGTCAGATTCCGAGACGTGGGCCGGGGTTGAAATTTTGGGTTGACTTTTTGAATTTTGTTAAAGAACCTATCTTTATCGTATGAAATTGATTCCTATAGCTTGTGTTGATTGTATTAAGTTGTTTGTGGCTAGATTCGAGTCGTTCGGAGGCGGATTCGCGAGTCAAGGGCTTATTGGAGTAGAGATTTGTGCGGATTGAGTTAAGTAACACTTCTAAACTTGGTGACAAGTGTATGAATCCTTGAAATACGTATTATGTGGTTTGTGTTGAGGTGACACACATGCTAGGTGACGGCATGTGGGTGTGCACCGTAGTAATTGTGACTCAGTTGATTCTGTGGAGTTGTGTAGTCATCTAATCTTGTTATTATTCATGTATTGTCCATGTGTTAGAGAAACTAAACAGTAATTCATGCTAGAAATCATGTTTAGGCAATATACTGGTACTGTTAGGACCCACAAAGGTTGTTTTATTGTTGAATTATTTTCTTAATTTGAAATTATGTACTCACTCACATCTATCATTTGTATATCACATCTCAGTCTCCGTTTCCATTTATTGTTACATCATATTATCATTGTTTGTGCTGATTGTCATGAGATTTGTGAGACCGAGAGACTAGAGAGATTGATCACTGAGTGAGGCCGAGGGCCTGATTGTTAGTGATATTGTGGGATCGGACTGCACGCTGCAACATGCTTTATTGATTTATGCCATGATTGAATTATATTAGCTCTTGGGCAGGATCCGCCTCTCCAAAGTCTGACATACCAGCAGTGAGTGCAGGTACCTAGTGAATGTGAGTGCCGAGATATTGAGAGTACTGAGTGACTGGGAGTATTGAGTGACTGGGGGAACTGAGTGATTGAGCGTGCTGAGTGAGATTGAATACTCCAAGAGTATGTATATGTCTTTATCACTGTGTTGCCACACAATTGACATGCATATTTGATATGTAGATATAGAGATGTAACATTCCTCATATCAATCACACTTGGCATATTTTATCTGTGTTGAACTTAAACTGTTAAACTTGAAAGCATGTCTACATTTCTGTACTGTTATAATATGGATTTGGACTATACCTGTCTGAGCTCGTCACTGCTTTCGGCCGAAGGTTAGTCTTGTTACTTATTGAGTACATTGGTTGGTTGTACTCATACTACACTCCGCACTTCGTGTGCAGATCCAGGTACTTTTGGGAATGGTGGTTGCTAGATTTGGAGCTTTATCTGTTTGGAGACTATTGAGGTAGCTACCTTCTAGAAAAGGCCAAGCACGACTAAGGTGCAATAAACAAATCAACATCTCAAAATCCATCTTGCTTAAATATTTCCACAAAGCCTACACAAGACCACAATATGCGTGTGAATAATCAAGCAGCCGCACAACCCATAATGGCATATGATAGTAAAGCATGAAATAGATTAGGGCATGAATAACATCCATTATACCCCATGACTCATCCATAGACAAATGCTCGCTGAATAAACATATTAAATCTAGTGTAGAATACACATTCATATTAAGCTTACCTATGGGCCTCCAAATTGATTTGGATGATTCAAAAATAGGTCAATAGCCTTCCAAAAGTCCACAGTGACGCTAACTACATCACATATAATCAGATGTTAGCTCCTGAACGCATTTCCACAATCTGCAACCAAAGGAATAGTCCGCCTTTTAGAAACAAACTCTCCAATCTGTGAGAGTACCAGAACCCCCATACCTGATCTCAATCTCTCCCACTTAAATGACTGATACATCACACATACACAGTCACCCCGTGGGAGATAGTCCCATAACCTCCCGCACCAAGTAGAAAGACCTGAACATAAGTGGCTACCAACCATGCTATATCTATAGTAATAGCCAAGTATACGCACATCAATATGTGTTTTATATAACCACCTTTCTCAAGCGATACAAGATAGTGCTAGCATCCTCTCAAACATCTAAAATCCCTTACGCTACCTAGAATTCATGACCTTCCTTTTGAAACTGAACCGCAACCTTGTTCATTCAATCCTAATATCATGCGACTCACCACATCTATCATGTTATTATATAAAAATATGAGAATGTTATTACCAACACCGAACCACACGTAGGATAAACACTTTGTCGACCAGAAACCCTCTACTTACTCAATTCAGGAGAAGATCACGACACACAACAACCTTCCATAATGTTAGAAGACATCAATTTCAAGTCATGGTCAAAACCATCATAAACTCTTTGGGACTCGTTTGCACATAACCTAGCCATCAGAACTGAACCCCTCTGAATCAAACAAATGACACATGACAAGCCTGCAAGTATTGCCACAAAGTCATGTATATATTTATTATACCAAAATAATCGATCATTTACCTTAACATGTTAATCTAAGCCACTTCTAAAATGACCAAACTTCTTGAAGTCTCTCTTGACTTGCTTTCAAAATAATACTTCTCTTTTCCATCACACCATGGATCTCAATACACTTATCCGAAATGACTTCAACACTAAACCACATAGTTTTAAGACCTACAAGCCATTTTGTTCCCTCTCCTGCATCCAATAGTACTTCAAACTGATATGCCTGTTCTGAAGAGACTTTCTATCGATCCAAAGTTGTTCCTTCCATCTCTCTAACACTGTTTCGCCGAACCATTACTGATATAGAAAATTTTCAAGTGTCTTTTGCAACCCCATGCAAATCTTGATCCGTAGTCACACACGAATCCAGAACCCTTAGGCACCACATCTCAAATATCGAACCCACGAGAACCATACTCGAGAGTCACCCACTCTAACCTAGTCCTGGATACATAGCCACACAACTAGTGCTCCGTTAGCACAGTAAAGCTCCAAAATAATTAACCAAACGACCCCTTTCCTGTTACACACTGCATCCATAAAGGAGTATCAAACTTGATCCATTGCAAAACCTTCATATATCAATAAAGTGAAATATAACACACATCCATCAAATTCCTTTCCCGAATTACCCCTGATGTCCTGTTCCTCAAGTCATAACTAATCATTAAACATACTTAAATCCAGAAACTATGCAAACACATGATCATGAGACCCAACCATCGATGGTAGGCTCCCCCGCTTGGCTTAAGACACAATCACAAAGCCCGAGAACCCATAATGATTGCTCCTCCTCAGCTACCATGATCTTACGTTATTACTCTAAAGATTTCTCATAACCCCGTGTTACACCAGCCATAACACATCCCAAATTATTAGCCCCAAATGCACACTCAACCTCATGAAAGTCGCACCATCTCACTCAAGCGATCCAGAGCCACATCATAGTACATGCATCTCATTGAGTAGAAGGTAATACTTTTTGTAGGAATCTCATAAGAAATCATACAAAGTCTTCCTTTTAACAGGAGATAGCCCACATGTGGAACCTCACATCGACATCCTCCAACGACATTGCCATGGGGATAACCACTTTGAAATCAATTAATCCTCCTGAGTACACACTCGTCCACCAACTTTAATAATCCGTTCATTCCATCAACATCAACTGAAGGTCAAACATGTTCAACACTCGAGACTATCGCACCCCGAAGTGATAATCAAACATTCACATTCCTTTGCATTCCAAGAAAACTCTTTTCGTCATATTTGAACTTTATATGTATAGAATTCAATACCAAAATGAAGTGCACATAATTAGTCATTTGTCCATAATGACCCAAACCACACCAAGCTTCCTCAAATTCTGTGGCTACCCTATCAAAAAATCTTTAACGACACACTCTTACTTCTACTCCGGTATAGCCATCTTCTGAAGCTAACCACTCGGTCCCCATTGCTCATACTTGACCTGCTAATAATTCAACCACCATGAGACATGACCAACAATGCCCTTTTTATCCTCCATCGCCAATAATGCTGCCTCAAATCACGATCCATATCCATAACACCCGGATGAATAGAATATCAAATACTCTAATCCTTTTCGAGGATCATCTCCGTCAAACTATCAACAGTGGGACACAAGTTCGACCTTGAAGTCGCAAAATTTCGTCATCTCTGATACCCGCTTATTAAGTGCCACCTTGCAGCAGCGTGTCCCCAAGGACAAGCAAATGAAGACCATCATACTGACGAGCCTTAGTGTGCTTAAACAAGGACGACTACACAACAACACAAGCAAGAACTCTACCCACTTCAGAAATATTCAATCTCGCAACTCCGTCGGTCAAAGCCTGAACATCCATAGCCCAAATGTCTCTCTTGCTGGAATTAAATTTTGAACTCCCAATCATGAACCGAATAATCCTCCTCTTGAAGCATTCAGTGTCGCGACACATAAGTAAACACCTTACAATTCTGCACCAACACCATGTGAATTTCAACACGTGAAACATCACAATACACATTGTATAGCCCTAAACCTATGGGCAATATCAGCACTAGGCACAAATGACTGAACACCCCTCCACAAGGCGATGATAGTAGTCCACCCTTATAACATAGGGAAAAGCATCCGGCACCATATCTATAGACTCACCACAACTCGTCGTGGCCAACTATTGTCGAGTACCCAGTATTGAGTACGAATGAGTAGGAAGGAACTGAAGATGTAAGCTATAACCAAAATCAAGTCGCATGATAAGGAATGAAGAAAGGGAAGTTCTCCTAATAGTCCTATAGCCTCATGATGATAAGTACAGACGTCCCTGTACCAATCCACAAGACCCTACTAGACTTACTCATGACTCGTGAGACCTAAGTAACCTAGTGCTCTGATACCAAGCTGTCACGACCCAAATCCCACCATGAGTCGTGATGGCGCCTAACGCTGCCGCTAGGTAAGCCAACAACTGAACATCCGCAATGAATAGTCCACATTATATCTTAAAATAATATGAGATTCAATATAATTGGAAAACGTTCTCAACCAAGTAGGAGATTTTAGGTATCATAAAAGGAAGTTCGTACAATGATCTAACTACAAGACAAATTCCAAATTAGCTAATAAAAAATATGACCAAGCAGCCCATAATCCCCAAAACCCGGTGTCACAAGGTCATGAGCGTCTATTGGAATATAAAATACTACTACAACAACTGTCTAAAATAGGAAATACAGAATACAATAAATGAATAGAAAGTGGACTCTGTGTGCTACAGATCGTATCATAGAAAACAACTGACTACAAAGTCTCCTCAGCAATTGTGCCTACATGCCTGTATGACCACCAAATGTACATGTGTCAGTACCTGCACAATTAGTGCAGAAGTGTAGCATAGGTACATAAATTAACGCATACCTAGTAAGTATCTAGTCTAACCTTGAAGAAGTTGGGGCGTGAGGTCGACATCATCACTTACTAGTGGTCCAATAATCAAAGTACAATAAAAGTAAACATGTATGAAGCCTATAAAGGTATCAACGAAATAGACGAATATGTATAACATGATTCTCAAAAGAAGAATAAATACAAAATCATCAAATACCAAAGGTGTTGATACCCAATTTTACCTATATTAATTTCAAAATGCATGTATATATCTCCAAAACAATGCATGAGCATTAATTAATATTTTTTCATAATTTTTGCATTTTAAGGGATTTTTTAATTAATTTATCCCAATATTTTGTTATATAAATAATTACTAATTACATCATAAATGATTTTATAACAATTTTATCACCCAATTTCACTACTTATATTTATACTAAGCCTAATTATTTCATAAATATCCACATTTGCATTTTTAGGTTATAATTGTAATAATTTTGCAATAATAGCCCATGCATGCATTATTACATTATCTCACCAGAAAATAGCTTTTTATATTTTTATAATATTGAATAATTATTTTAAATCATTTTTTATAATCTACTAATAACTTCTACAAATTAGTTTTACTAATTAATTGGGCATTTAACAAATTGCCCTTTAATCCCTTTTAATTCTCGGACCTAACCATTACACCAACCCAAACATTAACAAAAATACCAGCCCAAAACCCCCAAGCCCAATTATGTGCCTACCCGACCCAAAGACCTCGCCTAATCGTGGTCGTTGATTTCTAAGATCAACGATCCACGTTATTTCCTACCTTTTTTAATCCTAAGACTAACCCTAACCCCCCATTCCCCTTTTCTTCCGCCGTCACTACTTTCCTTAATCTCTCCATTCTCTCTCAAACAACCCCTGAAACCTAGCCGCCGTCACTTGCAAAACTCCCCTTCTATGGGGTTTCTATGTATTTTTCGACCCTTGACGACCTGTTACATCTTTTGGTTGTTCGACGTCATGGAATTCTAAGAGAATCTCAAAGAGATTCAACCGGTTTTGTTCGAAACTTCTCTCACAAGCCTGTCTATGGACACTCTCGTTTGTGAGTACTGTTTCTTGCTTGTTTTTGGTTTGGATCTATGGTTTTGGACCGAGTTTCTTTCATCTCTGCTATTTTTTGAAAAACCTGGTCTTCTAACTACTTGGATATGTTCAGATCCTTGTAGATCTAAAGCGTTTCAAATGTTATTTGGTATGTGCCCTCAAAAGTTTTCTGTTTTGGTTAATACTATTTCGATTCCATTACTTTTTTCTGAAATTAAGGTTCATCCTAAGTTTCTTCAAAAAGTTTTTTCTAACTATCAAGTGTTAGAACCTGATTATTTCTTTACTGATTTGATTAATTTTCGTGTATATGCTTAAACCCTAGGTGTTTCTATTTGTGACATTGATTTCTTCAAATTTTTCCCGTTATTGTGTTTATTTCTGTTAACCACTTATATTGACTGATTCTATTTAGGTTTCGAATGATTTTTTCCTGTTAAAATTAGTATTTTCTGTGATTTTTTACCCGTTTCCTTATTTGTGACTTTAATTAGTAATACTTGCCTTATTTGAATTATCAGTCTGACTTAAGGGTCTTGATTGACTCCTATATGGTATAACATTGATTTCTTGCCTTATTTGAGCCCTAGTTCTGTACCGTTAATTGACTCTCCCCAATTTAAGGGGTCTCTTCCGGATTTCTCTATAGAAATTGATTCCCTAATTGGCTGATTGATTTTATTTGATTAGCCTTGTTTTATGAACTGTGATTTCCTCTTTACCTTATTTGTTTTACCTCACTAAGTGCTATATATATACTTTCATTCTGATTCTTCAAGACACGAACAATAGTTCACAAAACACACTCACACACTTTGTTCTCATCTTTCTGCTACTTGTGTTCATTGTACTGTCTAGCCGGCTGAAAGCTAAGGCTAGATCATTAAATCCTGCAAACTTTCACCTTCTATTTTTTGCCTCCTTTAACTAGTATGTTCCTATTCCTAATGTTGTTTATTATACTATGAAGCCTGAACCTATGTGCTCTCTTATCTGTTGCTTTACTTCTGTTGAATCCATGCCTCTTCTATATTTCACTTAGCATGTCTACTTCTGTGTTTAGCTCTGTATCTTTCCTGTTTATTGCTTTAATCAGCATGTCTATTTCTGTGTTTAAGCTTCAATACTTTCATGTTTATTGCTTTAATCAGCATGTCTATTTATGTGTGTAAGCTTCAATCCTTTCCTATTTATTTCCTTAAACAAGCATGCTTACTTAGGCATTTAGACTCTTATCCTCCCTGTCCATTGACCTCAACTGGTATAACCACTTTTGTGCAATTAAATCCCTATCCTCTCTATGAACTGTTAGCATGACGACCCTTCCGTTTAAGTTCTATGTTCTTCCTGTCTACTGCTTTAAGTCAGTATGATTACTTTTGCTATGTGCTCTGGCTCTTTAAACTTATGTTCTTACTGTCTATTGCTTCTAATTAGCATCACTAGATCCTATTGAGTGCTATGGAAGTTGGCTGTCATAATATGTCAATTTTCTTGGTGTTGATAATCATGCTTTTGTTTCTGATTGGTTTCATGTGTCCTTGGTTAAGGATTTCTATGTTCCCAATCCCTGATACCCCTTATTTGTGTAGTTGTTTGATCTCATCATGCTATGTGCCCACCTAGTGTTAACTAATGAACTAAGCTAAATTTGGGTAATATGAATCTTTGCTTTAAAACTTTGTGACTATGTCTGCTATTTGCTTGTTGAAGCCTTTGTTTTCAGAATGCTTCTAAACTGTTTTTGCTTCTGAGCTGTTTCCTTCAAACTATTTCTACTCTCCAAACACTACTTTTTCACTCCTACTCTTATTATTATCTAGGGTCCTGCCCCTCCAGTGTGAGCACTGCCTAGGAGTCCATGAGACTCTTCTAAACTCTGACACACTGGGGCTGGCTCTTCCACACTGCAGAAAAACTATTTTTTTTAAAAGGATCCTTGGTGTGAGCATTTCCCGGGGTCCGTGAGGCCCTTGGGAACTTTGACGCACCAGGATACTCTCTTGGACACTATGAGATATTGGTACCTTGGATTTGGTTGAACGCCTGGTCTTCCAGCTTTACTTTTGGGCCTATCCAGGCTCCCTATAGTATAGTATTATCTATTCTGTGATTCATTTATCAAATGGTCTATAATAATAACTCTTGTAAACAGATTTTGGGATATTAGTAAAATGGGAGGGACTTTTATATATGTTTTGTGGGGAAATCGGGTAGAAATCATGCTCCTAGAATTACTGTGATTATATATGCATTAGAAACCATGCTTGTAAGATTGTTTTGTGCATTAGAAAACATGCTTATAGGTGCATCATATCATTTTATCCTAAACTTCTGCTTTCTAAAGTTCTGCATACTCATGTCTGCTTAGAAATCCTGTCACTAGGTTGTTATTAATTCTGCTTAAAATCATGATCATTCTCTTATGTGCATTAGAAACCATGCTTTAGGACTTTTATTTCACTCGTATAAATACCATGACTATATCGCATAAAATCAGTAGCAACCATGTCTATAAGGGTAAGTTTAAAAGTAGTCCTAGCACCTAGATAACATGTTTATAGATATGAATGTATAAAATCAGTTCTGTAATGTTCAACACCTAGACAACATGCCTATAGGACATAATGAACTCAAACTGCCTGTTTAAAATGCTTGTTAGTATTAAGATTCTGATTAATAATTAGATATCATGCTTATAGGACATCTCGAATCCACGCCTAGGCAAGCCTGTAGGATAATTGAAATCTTGCAAATTGTAAAACTATGCTGCGCTTAACTATTTACGAACTGCTCAGATTCAACAAGTCCTAAAATCAGTAGGCAAACTGATTAGGTCTCCACTGCCTCGCTTTAACACAATGCATCATATATTCTATTTGTTATGCGCACCTAGATATCTTGCTTTAGGACTCTTAAAGTATCTGAAATACTGTTGTTTGAGACGTGCAATTGACTGCTTGTTTGTGGAGGTAAATGTGAGCCCCCTTAATTGTTCCTTTACTTGACAATCCTACTTGTTTTACTTGTCGCTTAGATTTTCTCCTTTTAAGCACTTTAGGAGAGTCAAGAACTGCCTTAATTAGAGGTCCTAAACACCTCCAGGGCCATAAGAAAGTGATGGGTAATGCACGCATAGAGTATGTTTAATTAGAATCGCTTATATAACCACCAAGGGGAGGGTAATTGGTTAGTAAAGGATATGATGACATGTGCGCTAATGCCACATGTAACCCCTATAATTGAGGAAAGTTTATCGGGTATTGCACAGAAATGACCCTATAGGCTAATAAACCTAGGAATCCTTTATTCCCGTTTTTGTAATCCTTATGTGTGCTTAAACTGCTTTACTTTCTTAATGACTAATTCACAAATTAAGTTTGGCCGGGACCCACCGTTGTGGACCTCGAGGGGTGCCTAACACCTTCCTCTAAAGGTAATTTCAAGCCCTTACCCAATCTCTGGTAATGTAAACTGGTTCATTTAGGTGCCCTAACGCACCTTAAATCCGTTAGGTGGCGACTCTTCAATTTCCATACCCCTTTCCCGAAAAGGAAAAGAGTTGTCCCAAAAAATGTCGAAACTCGATTTCGCGAGAAAAAGGGGGAGCGCGACAACATGGCGACTCTACTGGGGATTTTAGGCTTTTACCATAACAAACTTGCTTTTTGTAAATTAGTCTTAAGCATGCTTCTTCTTTGTTAATACATGTGCACCCTTTTCCTTTCCCTTTATGTGAATTTAATTGCCCGTTTTGAGCATTTATGATTTCCTTTACTGCAGAAACTGACTTATTTCTTTGTTTTCCTTTCTTAAACGTCTTTCAATTATTAAATACCACATTATTATTTCCCTAACGTGCAAATATGTGACAATATGCTATTTACTGCTACATAAATCATGCTCAACATCTTATTGCACTCGTGCGTAATCAATCCTATAGCAACGCTTGATGAGTGGTTGTGATCTTCCTATATATATCACCACTTAAATTCGGAAAGACTTATTTGTGGTAAAACTAGTCGATCAACGGTTCAATCGACGGTTCTGTGCCTTTCCCCCTCAAGTTGTCCGCTTGAGGGTACCAGTCTAGACCCCCATAACAACCTTACTCTAATTATAACTGTACATGCATCATGGTCAAACCTAGCCGGGTTAATATGTTGGCCACATAATAACCCTTTAAGACAAACCTTATCCAAAGTCCACCGGGGTTTCAATAATCCCAACGAACGCAACTACGTTTTGTGCATTAATTTTTCAGAACTAAATGCCAATATGCTAATCATGGATATATAAATAGTCTAATCTGGAGGGGGAAAGGGTATAACCTTATTTGTTTTGCAATAAATGAGGCACGTCCCCAGGTTCGGCATGGTCCGTAGTATACCATCACTACTACTAGATTGGTGGGAAGATCCTTCCTCAAGTGACAAAAAACATGTGAAGAAGGTCCTGGGAAATGTGCCTTCTCTGTTAGACATCCAACCAAATAACATGTTGATAGAAGCTGCAACCATGTTCTGGGATCGTGAAAGATCAGTGTTTTACTTCAGGGATATAGAAATGACCCCGCTCCTAGAAGAAATTAGGGGATTTGCTGGGCTACCTTGGGACAGCCCTGGGCTATTGGTACCGGAAAATCGCACTGGTAGGGGATTTCTAAAAATGATGGGTCTGAAAAAGAACGCCGATTTGGAATGCTTAAAGAAATCTTATATACCATTTGACTACTTGTATGAGAGATATGGTTATAACAAGTCCTACCGTATTTTCCATGATATTTTTTCCATCACTTCCTTGGGTCATATTCACCGTAGAGTTTTCGTGTTCATTGTTTGCTTCTTGGGTATGATAGTGTTCCCAACGAAAAAGGAAAGAATTCACACTAGACTGGCTATGGTCACCAAAATTCTAATGGAAGCAATCGAGGGACAGACATACACCATAGTCCTTATGTTTATAGCTGATATCTACCGGGCCTTGGACCACTGCCTGAAAGCATTCAAATATTTCAAAGGCTGCAATTTGCTGCTGCAGTTGTGGTTAATGGAGCATCTCCGAAAGGGTCAATATCACCAGGAGTTTCCATGAAGGGCGTGGAATGACCATATTGACTTCCATCACCCTAAACGGATGACTTATATTCCTGACAGGTTTGCTCAACCAGAGAGTGCTAAGGAATGGGTGGAGTTCTTCGACAATTTTATTGCGGATCAGGTTTAGTGGATGTTTGAATGGTTCCCTGCTGACGAGTTCATCATCAGGTCAAGGGACGCTCCTCACTTAGTGTTGATTGGGTTAAGGGGAATATACCCTTATGTTTTTATCAGGTTTATGAGGTAGGCAGACATGCAGCAGATCATACCGTGGGTCGCGAAGATAAGTCATTTTCGGGCATATTTTCAGGATGACAACATCCCTTACAAATGTCAAGCACAACATATGTGGCACTCAAATATTATTGTGGATAAGGACACCATCGATCCAGACAGGTATCATGCGGGACATGCACTCTTTTACCCGGCATGGTTAGATGACAACTTAGCTGGGAAAGTTGAGCCAGGAATTGGTCGGGGAAACAGGGTCATAGACGAAGATGCAGAAACCCAAGTAAAATACAACAAGTTGCGCAAGAGGATTCATGACTCTGAGGCCAAACATTAGGAGATACACGAGACAGACAAGAGATTAATCAAGGGATGGAGGGAAATGGCTATCACCTCCAATTAAAGGGTAGAATATCTGGAGCAGGGCTTGATAGAGCTGGGAGAAAAAACAAGAAAAAGAATCACCGACTGCCAGAATGCTGAAGGAGGAGAGGGAGGACATCTAACAAGAGTATACCTGTTGTTGGGCATGCGCAAACTGGGGGACCTAATTGATGGAGTCAGAAAGATCAAGCTTGGGGAAGGACCTTCTGGGACCAAGTAGATTAGATTTATTTGCTTCTCCCAAATGTAATAAGGCCAAGTGCTAGTAGTGACTTATCTTTTATTATCTTAGTGTCGTTTTGGGATTCGTCTATTTTTTTATATTAATGAAATGAGGCATTTATTGGCATATAAGTTCTCCAAAACAACTTGTCGCTAGACCCACCTCGGGCATAACGAGGCTCCCAAAATAGGACGTGAATTTACATTCTGCAATATGTGTTATAAATATTGCAAATATTCTTTTCAGAACTCTTACTGACTTAGCTACCTTTTGTTTTTCCTTGTTTTGATTATTTCCATTCCCCAAAGGCTGGTTCACATATACTGGCATCATCAGCTTATCATACCAAATACAGAGGCCCTCCACCTTCTCCCCCTTCAAGTATACCGAAAGGCAATGGACTGTTAGACCATCAAGGGCCCGACGAGTCCCAGGGTAGCAAGGTTGAATAACATTGTTTACTTTTCTCTGAAAAAAATGATTTCCACTTTTGCATTTTTTGTTTTAAATAATATTTTCAATGTTCCAAAAACGTTATTTGAGTTATTGAAAATCATTTTTTCTGACGCTTTAAAATGTCTTGATGTTTTATTATTACAACTTTTCTATCATATCTTTATCCCTACAACATTACTATTTCTTATCTTGATGAACTGATGACTGTGACATGTAATGAGACAACGCTGCCAATCTCAATGTGATCTGATGAAAGCCATGTGCGAGACTTTCAAAATCAAGCACAAGAATTCCACATCATACAGACCTCAAATGAATGGAGTCGCAAAATTCGCAAACAAAAAAATCAAGAAGATACTGAGGAAAATGGTAGAGAATCACAAACAGTGGCACAAGAAACTACCATTCGCCTTACTGGAATACCATACCACAGTCCACACATCAACCGGGGCAACACCCTATTTGCTGGTTTATGGTACTGGAGCAATTATTTTTTTTAAGCAATCCACTAGGTAGTGCCTAGGGCTAGTTTTTATTTATATATAGTAAAATAAAACAAAGTATCATGTCGTCTTGC
>MDKI01253744.1:0-20302 GCA_005239505.1 Nicotiana paniculata | reverse complement strand
TAATAATTTTAGTTGTAATAATTAAAAAGAAAAATAAAATATTTTGTCTTTGTAAACTGGGGAACTTCAGCCTTGTATACTGAAGTTGTTGTCTTTATAACTTGGGAACTTCAGCCCCGTATGCTGAAGTTCCCCATTTTACAAAAGACAAAACTTTATCTTTGTAAATGGAAAACTTCATATCTGGCGACAACTTGAATGATTAATAATTTCCTGAGTTCGAGGGTATATTGGATTAAGAAATCTAGTACTAGCTCAAAGTCTCCCTTGATGATTACATTAAAAAACTAAGGCATCTCACGTTTTTTTTATCTCCCATTTCTCTAGTATGTCAAGTCTACACTTTAGAAAGTGCTGTGAATTACGAGTTCTTTTTTAGTATATTATTATTGAGAATTCAATAATATAATTATATCACTCTTTGGTTACTTTCTATATCTCTTCTTCCCCACCCCCCATCTTCCTCTATGACAGAAATTGTCTTTCCTTAACCGAAGTCGTTGATGGTTTTGAGTTCAGAATTAGCAATCTTTTTTCCAGTACCTTTTGCGCACTGTTTCTGTTGCTTTCCTGTTTGAATTGCGCACTGGGGTCGTTTTGGGGCTAATTTAGAGCTGAAGTTTAGAGGTGTTTCGGTAGAGTTTGTGGCTAGTTTTCATGGTTGTTTTGGATGCATTTTAGTAGCCTTTTTGGCTGGAGTTGAGCAGCAATTTTGGCGTATGCACTATTCTCTGGGTTAAAATGCATTAAAATTTCGTTTTGACATTTAAAATTTGTGATTAAAGAGCTTCACCCACAGTTCAGGGATCCTTCGAGGATGGTACTGGACCCGGAGGCAATATTATTCATGCCTTTGACCGACAATTCTCTAAGCTTAGTTCTTTTAATTTTAAACCAAACATTAGGAGACAGACCAGATGCCTAAGCCTCCTGAAGAGTTGAGGTGTCCAACATCGTTATAGTTAATGTATGACCCTGTGATAATTGCTTCTGGGCAAACATATGAAAGGATTTGCATTGAGAAATGGTTCAGTGATGGACATAACTCATGCCCAAAGACTCAACAGGAGCTCCCTCATCTTGGTTTAACTCCTAATTGTTGTGTGAAGGGTCTGGTTGCTAGTTGGTGAGAACAGAATGGGCTTCCTATTCCAGATGGCCTCTAAGAAAAGGTAAAAACATTTGCCATTTAGGGACATTTTGTTGTATTAGCTATTCACCTAAGCATAGAGATGTGATGTTGTTGTAACTCATCACTATTATTTAGAAACTCATCACTATTATCTATTATCTAGGTGAGTGAAATGGGACTACTATATTTTGTTTATAGTACTCATCATTCAATTTTTATTTATATGTGACTGGAAAATATGTAAACCATGGTGCTACTATATGTTATCATAGTCTTTGTTCCTCTTGACGGACGATCAAAGTTTAGTTTCTATCTAATTATAAATTTCTTTTTATGTGTAGGAGAAAGTGCGTGATGCAATTGGAAATGGTGGCGAAAAGTCAATTTGATTTTAATGTGAATGTGAAGAACTTTTGGATATTTGAGATGTCTAATATTCATGATACTATATGAATATAGTCACTTTTGAAAAGTTTGTTGTTAATGAGCATTTTGACATATTGTTTTATTAGTATGTGAATTCATTTGAATTATTATTTCTAGTATTTATTAGCTAATTTAGTTCTTTATATGATCAAAATATATGATAATAATGCATGTGCTTGAAATAGTTGTAATTACATAATATATGTAAAATGTAATTTTTTTAAAATTAACAAATAAATTGTATAGCGTAACCAAAATTGCCACGATTTAAAAGTGTGGCCATATGTCCGCACGTCTACCATGTATAAAGTAAAGACCGCGCTTTCTAAGTGTTCCTTTAAAAGCCACGATTAACAAGTGTGGCCTAAAAGATAACAAAGGCCACACTTTTTGTATGTAGTTGTAGGGTATAAAAGCGTTGCCATATAGGGTGTAGCAAGTGTTGTCTTTGTTGACTAATAGGCCACGCTTTTAAGCGTGGCTCGTAAGGCAACATTTGAAAAGCGTGCCCTTATGTCAAAGGTTACACTTCTTTTGGCCACCCCTGAAAAGCGTTGTCTAAAGTCGAAAAGTATTGCCTTTGACCAAAGGCCACATTTTTTGCTAGTTTAGGCCACACTTTTCCGGGTTAGTCAAAGGCCTAAAATGTTGTAGTGACCACAATATTTACAGTTTGGTACCGTTTTTAAAATACTTGCACTACTGGGCAGTTGTTTAAAGTCCAAACCTATTTTTGTTGATCTATAACCTATGTATATTAGTTGAAACAACTATACAATTACTGTTGAGAAAAGATTAGTAGTGGGCGTTGGTATAATATTTAGTTGAGACGAACCTTTGTTTGGGATATCCAATCTTGTCGTTCATGGGGTGCACCAGATGTTGAACCTAATATACAAATAATTATAATTAATACATTAGAAGAGAGTATATTCAAATTTAAACAAGATATTTCCTCCGACTTACCAAGTTCAAACATGGAAAAATGGCCAGTAAGAATATTCTTTCCTTTACAAAGACTATGTGTGCGTATAACTGTGTCTTCCTGCTTAGTCTGTATCATGTAAAAATTATATCTTTTTTGTTTCCTACCTGTCTCAGTAACAGAAGTTGGCTCGCGTATCGTGAGAGTTTTTTTACTAGGTAAGTCAACCTCAGCTTTGAAGGATGACCCTGTTGGAAAAGAGAGGTATTTTGAAATGAGAGGCTAGAATATTTGGGAAAAGGCTAACTTGTATTACAACTTCTTGATTTTTAAAACTTGAAGACATCACCCCTATTTATACTAGTGGCACCACCTCAACCAATGGCTAGGATTAAGCCACTTCAATTCTAATCTAATGGCTACAAATAAGTCTCTAGAGTATTCTACACTTTTCTCTTAATGTAGTCATAACAAAGATTACTCTAGAACATACTATTATATTCCATATACTCTAGATATTTCTTATACTACAATATTCTAGAGTATTCTATTAATAACATTATTCATATGATAATTTCTAGAATATTCTTAATAATTGGACTTTTAAAATACTGTGGCCCAATCCAAAACCCAAAAAGCAAGTTTACATTTTCAACCGACCCTTCTTTAGTGGAATCGGCGCTGACTTTTTTAATCGTCGATCGTTGTGATAAAAGTGATTCTTTTTTGTCAAATGACAGTTGTCTGTACAGCTCACGTCGCCCAAGCTTCATTTTAGATATTGTTTCTGCTGAGTATTCATGCTTCTTTTTAGGTGGGCAGCTTGTTGACACTATGGTTGTTTTATCGGCCGACATCTGCAATTTCAACACTCTACCAATCTTTAAAAAGGATAACTTGAGAACTACTTTAATAAGACAGAAAATTTTAGCAAAGTTATTCTATTTATAGAAGAAAGTTTCCCTCTTCCTCTTATCATACTATACCTATTATTACTGAAGCCAAAGAGCCATGCCTAAGGGGTGAATTAATGAGCAGGAATGAAGAACAAATAGAACAAGAGAAAAACCAAGATCAAGAATTGAATTTGCGAAAAGAATATAGAGAAGTAACTTAATCATGAGGAGCAGTTACGTTCATCAGTGGGACACAATGAATCTTGCTTAACTTCCCCTATTAATGGAGGTCATTCAAATGATCATTCCAAAAGGAGAAAATTAATATGCAAGTTCAAGAAATGGGTATTAGAAGGAAGTTATAAAATGAAAAATGAAACTAATTGCTTTAAAAAGCATTCTGTTTCTGATTGCACTCAGAAATTAATGCTTCCTTCTAGAAAGTCATGTTCTAGTGCTTAATTATGTGTATTTGTAATTCCTACATGATTTGTCTCCATGCAGTATTGGAGCTTACATTAACCTATGTAGCTTCTAACTAATGAAAATGGCACAATTAAACTTGTTTTGTTCTCTTTAAATGTATTGTGAGATCTCAGGGAGGAGATATAAGCTACGGATTCGGTTGAACCTAGTGGCTTCATGAGATAGACAACATAAAAGCAAATGCAGTTATATGATACAATTCTGTATTAAGCAAAGACAGTTTTTCTTTCTAAAGTTCACCATCTTCTAACTTATTGCATATCATTGCTATCAATGAGCATAGGTAGAGTTAGGATTTGAAATTTAGTGGCTCTAAGATGCATGTTAGTATCTGAGGTCTCAATCTTTATTTTATACATATTTAGTGAATTTCTTTAAAAAATACAAGATTTGGACTAAAGCAACCAGGTTCGGCGGAACCCATAGCTTACCTTCTAGCTCTGCGGTTACTGTCGAGTGCTACAATCGAACTTACAATCTAGTAATTAAAGATTGGCAGATACATTCCGAAATATTGTAAGGGTAAATAGCAATTAGAGTTCTGTTATTCTTAGATCCTAAATCTTTTTCAGGGGCAATCAGGTTTCGTTCTAATTGAAATCCTAGAAAAATGTTCAACGAAAACTACGTGCGCCAATCAGAAACCAGCCCAATCAGTAAGTAATTAGTAAGTGGAGAACCGAAGAGCTAACAACTTGTTTGGATGGTTGTTATATATTGTATTGTATCGTATTGTTACTTTAATATAATATATTTATTCTGATTGTTACTTAAATTTTATTGTATTTTATCGTTAAATTCGTTTATGAAACGACTGATTTGATGTGGTCATGTTGTTGCCTTTTTCTTCATCTTGTCCTGCTTTATTATTAAATAATCATATTATATCCTTTATCCTACTTTTTTATATAATAATTCTACCTCGTACCTTATTTTTTTTATTTTATAATATTACAAGTTATTCTTCATATTGTTAGTTTATGACATCATGAAACGACGACAAACAAGACAATTCATCCAAACATTATATACATCAAAGCGATACGATACAATACAATACAATATGAAACAATACTTATTCTTCATATTGTTGGTTTATGACATCATGAAATGACAACAAACAAGACAATTCATCCAAACATTATATACATCAAAGCGATACGATACTATACAATACAATATGAAACAATATTTATTCTCCATATTGTTGGTTTATGACATCATGAAACGACGACAAACAAGACAATTCATCCAAACATTATATACATCAAAGCGATACGATACAATACAATACAATATGAAACAATACTTATTCTTCATATTGTTGGTTTATGACATCATGAAACGACGACAAACAAGACAATCCATCCAAACGTTATATACATCAAAGCGATACAATACAATACAATATGAAACAATACAATACCATACAATACAATATGAAGGAATACCTAACAGCGATCCAAACAAGCTGTAAATAAACATACAATTAAAAGATTTTTTTCCCTTTCTTTTCACACATTAGAAGTTCATATAATTCATACTAGCTATACCAAAAAAGCTGTTTTGGTACCAAAGAATGATGTTAAACGCAGTGCCAGAAAGCAAAATAATCAGAAAAAAGTACTTTATGCTATTCCTACAGTATGTCATTGAAAGAATAGATTACCAAAGCTTTTTCAATCGCCGTCCATAAATTTAATGTGCCACTTCTCAATCCACTTGTATTCCTTTTGGCGAGATCAAGCTTTCCACATAATCAATGTCTTCCATATTACAATGTGGATCGTATATAGCAACTTTAAACTGAGGATCATGTATCATAAAAATTACTACGTAATTCGCCATTCTCGGTCATGAGCAATCCCCAAGAAGAATATATTTTTTACATTCTTTATGTCAAATAAGACTGTACATGATTCCTTCATGATAAATACCTCGTGTTTATCATCTCCCAAACAAGTCATGATCATATAAAGATATTCATTCAAAACTCCTAATCTAACTGTAAGATTCTCTCGGTGAGCAGACTCAGGGACCGGTAACTTGTGGAAGGTTTCAGTGATGGATCAAAATAAATTACATGGTTACTATTTTCAAAACCCTCCCACACTCTTATCTTTACTATATAGTGAATTCGTTCATGCAGTGTAACTCCACCTCTATTTCCACCTCTTCTGACTGAGCGGATATCATAAGGGAATTCGAGTCGCCTCCACTTTTTGTCTTCACCGCCATAATCTGGGGTCTGATGATAATCAGCACTGCCTTGTAACATCTTGGAGGAGTCAAAACAAAGTCCCCCAAATGGAAGATAGTCATCGCATTTTTTTTTTTTTTTGTGAGAATAAGAGGATATTATTTAAAGACTAAAGTAGGATAGTATCATTACAAGCCATGTTGGCATTCCCATAGATGCTGATCATAGCATCAATGTTCCCTAAGGCAGCTAGATTGTTACAAACATTAAAAGACATGTTACGAACTATTGCAGCACCATTCTTGTCTTCCAGCATCCCTGGACTAAACAAAAATAGGTGGTTTATAATAACACAAAAGTTTATTCTTAGTAGACTGTCTTGAACCTTCTTTTGCCATCAAGTGAGTTGTTGCATTGCCTTCTCTGCAGCTATGCATGAGAACTACTTGCCCCATTTTGTTCATTAACCATCTGCAATAAAAAATGATATTGTTGTAAGTTAAAGATCCTTTTTTCAAGGTAATGTGTAACATCTGTTGAGTCGGTTTTCACTTCTATTGGAGCAAAATTGTTATTTTTTGCAAAGATCAATCCTTGGTGGATGGTTAGAAGCTCTGCATGAATAGGTGAATCTGCATGGACTGATTTTATAAAGCCTGAGATCCAATTTGAATTTGCATCTCTGATCAGTCCACCTATGCCTGAGGTTGATGTAGTACTTCGAAAAGTACTATCAGTATTAAGTTTGTACCATCCTGGGGGGGGGGGATGCCAAGAAATTGTAATGGGAATTTTCTTTGAAATGCTAGTTTCTTTTTCTGAGCAGATTTTATATTCAAGGACATGTTTCATTATTAGAGAGGATGGTTGGTATTGTTGATCTTGTTGCTATTTCTAGTAAGCCAGAGGTTTCATATTATAAAGGGAAATAGGTCTTCCCATTTAATAGTGCTAGGCAAAGTAGTTAGACAATTAATAAAAGGATTTCAATTTTTAAGAAGGATAAGTCAGTGATCATTAGTGGAGTTGGTGAGTAAGGGCGGAGATTTATTTTAGTAGGGAGTGCCAGAAATGTTTTGCCATGTTGCAACGGAGAAAAATGTGTTCAATATCTTCCTCCTCTTTGCGGCAGCATGTACAAGTTGGGTCTATAGTGATGCCAATTGATTGTAAATATTTCCTAGACGGAATTCTCTTATGGTAACAAAGCCATAGGAAAATTTTGATTTTATTGGGATAGTTCAGGGACCATATCCAATCAAACTTTTTTCCTATTTGAAAAATATTAAGAGATTCATAGATGAGGGTATAGCAAGTTTTAGTAGTGAAGAGGCCATTAGAAGCTTTCGGTGATCAATCTACCTTTGACAAAGCCACTCTGGTTCTCGGATATGAGTTTCCCTAGAATAGGATTTAGTCTTCAAGAAAGGATTTTGGAGATAATCTTGGCTGTAAAGTTACTCAAACTAATAGGTCTCAAATCCGAGAAACTATTAGGAGAGTCCACTTTAGGAATAGAACAAGGCATATATGAGAAAAAACTTAGAAAGTCTCCTACCATTGAAGACATCTTCAATAAAATCAGTAATATCATCCTTAATGATGTCCCAACATGTTTGAAAGAATTTCCCATTATAACCATCCGGCCCAGCTGCACTAGTAGGACTCATGTTGAATACAACATCTCTAATCTGTTCAGTGTCAGGAATGGAAGTAAGGGTTTCATTGTCGTCATCATAATACACTGACCGATACAATTAATGATATCTTGATCACTGAAGTGGTGTTTGATATTAAAGAACTGTTGAAATGATGAACAATTGTTTTGCCAATGTTAGAATCTCCTTCAATCCATTGACCCATGTGGTCTTTAAATTTGTGAATTTGTAATATTCTCCTTCTATCTCTGATAGTTCTATGAAAATATTTAGTGTTAGCATCACCTTCTTCAAACCAATTCATCTTAGCTTTCTGCCTGAGAATGGCATCCCGCATCCCCATCCACCTAATATATTCTGCTTGGCCTTTATTCAATTCAGTCCTAGACTTATCATCATTGTTATTTAGCTCACTTTGTTCAAGCTCTTGTATTTTGTTTTCCCAATACTGGACTTGATCAAAGACATTGCCAATGTCTTCTTTAGACCATTGAGTCAGCCTTCTACTAAGAAATTTGAGCTTTTGTTGAAGTCTCCATAAAGGATTTCCATGAACTTGATTATTCTAGACTTCTTCTACTACCTGCAAAAAAGAAGGTTGATTAGTCCAAAAATCTAAAAACTTAATTTAGGCTCCCGTTGGTTAGGATCATGACATTGAATTAGAATAGGCCTATGATCAGACCCAATTCTAGACAAGTGATTGACTTTGCTATTTTGAAAAACTTGAGACCATTGATCATTCATAAACACTCTGTCAAGCCTCTTCCATATTCTTCTTCTAGGTTCCCAATTGTTACACCATGTATACTTTGGTCCCACAAATCCCAAATCCATCACTCCACAGTTATCCATACAAGTATAGAAATCAAGACTTTTATTCATTCTATGTGGTCTGCCACCTTTTTTTCTCGTCTGGGTTAGAATGACATTGAAATCACCCCCAATGCACCATGGACCATTCACCTGGAGATGAGTGCACTCTAAGTTACTCCATAGATCTCTCCTTTCTTTAGTAGTGCACTTATCATACATTGTTGTATATAAAGATCACTATTAACAGCCCTATAGTGCAATTTGATAGTAAGGTGCTGCTCATGATTGTTCAAAACAGTGGTCATGTTGTTACCTGACCACATGATCCAAATCTGACCATTAGTGTTGGAGATACAATTTTGATAGCCAAGGAATCTCCTGCACCTTTCAATTTGATTGGTACTAGCAAAAGGTTCCAGAATGGCAACAAGTTCCACTTTATAGATGGTAATCAGTTTTTTTAGCCTTGGCAAGGCTTTTTTGGTATTGATTCCCCTAATGTTCCAGAATATTGCACTTACCATGGAACAAAACATAGAGTTAGCATGAGTTTCCTCCTTTAGGAGGTGTACTATATTTTTTTTTGTTCTTTTTTCCTTTTTTCTTCCCATTTTCTGCCTCATATGACCTGAAAGGATCCTTTCTTCGATTCTGTTTGGAGTTGGTCATCTAGAATCATGACTGTCACCCTATTAGGGGAAGTCACTTCAATTTGTTGGCTTGTAACATGTTTGTCTTGTTTTGGATTGAATTCTATATTGAGATCGACTACCACATCAATCCTAGGTAGGTTTCTGATCTCTGAAGGTATACTTGTTGACTCATTGACATAATCTCTCATTGTAAGAGCTTTGTTTCCTTCTTGTATTTTCTCTTGATCTCCATTTTTATTTTGATCACCATTTTCTTGTATCGATTCCTGATAGTCTTCTTGGCTTCACTGTTATTAGATGATCCAGTGTGTTCCTTATTGCTTTGATTTTTGATAGATGTATCCTGACTATGAACTTCCCCCTCTTTGTTGTTGCTCGGATGCCTCTGTTTATCCGTAGCCTCACCATGTTCGCTTCCCTGATCCATATCTTGTAAAGCCGTGGTGATCTCTTTGTTGTTCTTCTTGCCCTTGTTTGTTACTTCTAACGGATTGATCGTGGGCTTGAAAATAACTTTAGTATTCTTCTTGGGAAGTTTCTTCTGTTTGCGCTTCTTAATCTTTCTGCTGGTCTACCTTTGATATTGCTTGATGGCTTTTGAAAGTCATTCTCCAGTTCAGCACCACTCTTTTGTCCAATTGATTATGTATCATATTGGCACTAGTTTGATCATTTTTTATAGCAATACCATTTTCTGATTCATCCAGTTTGTTGTCTTTTTCATTTCCTTTTGCTTCTTCACTCTGATTTGCCACAGCTTTTTGAGCTTCCAATTCTCTAGTTTCACCAGCCTTCTTCCTTTCTAGAGCTCTACAATTGATCATATTGTGTCCCAACTTTCGACAAAACTTACAGTATTTTGGCACGCCTTCAAACACTAATTTTTTAACAAAACCTTTTTGAGGAGCATTCAAATATATTTGTCCCACATAAATACAGTTTGGTTGATCTTTAAGCAGGTCGATTCCGACTCTAACTTTTTCCATGCTTGGCCTCGTCCTTCCTCTAGTAGCCAAATCCATTTCAAGGGGAGTACCAGTTGCACTCACCACTTGTTTAACATAGTTCCATGTGTGCATGTGAAAAGGTAAACCAGGAAGGAGGACCCATACCGGAGCAATAGGCAGATCCTCTTCAGGTTTGAAATCAGGGGACCATTCCACATATGTTGTCCTTCATCCTCCAACAATTGTAAGCTTGCATTCTTCTTCCATAACACCGTAGTAATCCGATGCTTTGAAGAGCACCACCGGCATCCCATTGTGAGTGGTGTGAGTAGCAACAACCAAATCCCTGCCATGGCAATTTGGAGGAATCGGAACATTCGTGGAAGTGGTGACTTTTGTAGCATAGGACAAATTTCCATCTGTAAATTCGGTAGGTTGGTTTGCCGTTGGATTTGGAGTTGATTGACTTTCCAGATGCACCGGAGCGGAGCCGTCCGGCGGGTCCATTGACAGGCGCGTGTAGAAGACTCTCGGTTAGAAAATAGTCGTTATGGGTTGTTTAGAGAAAGAAGAGACTTAGTGAGTTAGTTGTTGGTTTATGATCAAGCGAAAGTAGGGTTTTATTATGGGCTTTTCCTCTGTTGAAAATGATGAATCGTTTATCCCGATGATCATTCCTTCTCGTCGTCGTTGATTGGAGAGCTGGAATGTTGGACATGAAATCCAATAACACACTGCTTTACAAACACACTTGAATCGTAACAGAGATTTCACGGGTAAATATGAGAGAATAGTCATCGAGATGTCGTTGGGTAGACCAGCCATTGGTCTGTTTTAGGGTTTGAAGTGAACGTTTTTTTCCTTAATTTGGTGGAAAGGCTGCGTTATTTGTCACATTTGCCTAGGATTTTCTGTTCTATGGAAGAAGAAAAAACACACTGCGGTTAATTTATATAAGAGTAAAATATTACTAAATAATAGCTGGTAGTAATATCTTGTCACCAGCCGATACCCCACCACAGGTATGACAACAAAGTAAGCTCCCACAACAAACGCATCACTCCATCTGCGTCAAAACAAAACAAAAAAACAAAACATTTTATCAGGAAAACATACTAAATAAGCATGTTCAGCACCTAAGAAAAAGCTGGAGGCAAATGGCTCTAAAGTATCTGAACCTATTTGATTGGTTCACCTTATTAAGTTTTGAGCGCAACTAAGTTTTGATCACTCAGAGGCAACGCCACTTTGAGCCCAGTGGAGATAGTTCTTCGATCTTGTCTTACTCAGGTTACCTTGTTTTCTTATTCTTCTTTAAAATAGACGGCTCTATGTCGAAGTAACAGGAGCAAGTTTTGCAACTATCAGCACAGTTTGAAGGGGAAAAATTAAAGTTATGTTCTTTGTAGTACCTTTTGCGGGTTTGCTTCTGCAACATCATTTTGTTGAGGAGAAGCCCCTACATCTTCATTCGCAGGCTGCAAACACATTGATTAATCTTAAAATTAAAACTGAAGGCGACATGGGATGCAAATATATGCATGAAGTTTAAGTATAGAGCAAAAATACACTTACTTCATCAGTTGATTCATGAACACTGTTCGATCCAGAAGATACACCGTTCCCTGCATTCCCAATGATGTTACCCTTAGTTGCTCCAACTGCAGCATCCTCTTCTACATGGAGTTCAACACTCGGGGATTAGAAACTTCTCAAAAGTTGTAATGACATGATATATGCATGTCAAGTCTCTCCCCATCCCCACCCGAGGGGCGAAGCTACTTTACACTAGCTATATAGATAAAATATTAGGTTTAAGAGGTGTATGACATATACTGAACACCCTCTGCCGGAGAACTTCTTTTATGAAACACCCTTGCGAAAAGTCCTGGCTTCGCCACTGCACCCCCAACCCCCTTAATTATAACATAATGGTAATAGGCATTCTGATACTCTGTACTTGTGAATTAAAATTTTGGATACGCCTCAACCTTTCTATCGTTCTCTCCCTCCTACTGAGTAACACATCCCATCCAAAACGAGAAATAGAATAACGTAGAATTCCTAACCAATTACCATTGATGTCTTTTGGCTGTTGTTTGTCTAGTGTTGTCTTCTCAAAAGAGGCATTTTGATTCTTCACAGTTTTGGCTTCATTGTCTACAACAGGTATTTGGTTCTTTATCATCATCTTACGGGCTTCTTCCTTTTGCAATTCATTCCACGTATACTGTGGTATTGTACAAAAAGTAAGATCAACGATAGTATAATAATTTTATTTGAAAAGGGAAAAGAATTGAATGACAAGTGCATAAAAGGGAAAAGAATTGAATGACAAAATTAGATTTGAAAAGAACCAAACTCACCAACACCCAATCACTGTCTTTCATTGTATGAAAAATATCAGCGTCTCCCCTTGACTGGTTAGCTATTCCCTAAACAACTTGAATTAATTGAAGAAGCAAATCAGTTTAGGCTCATTAATTATGTCCAATAGAGTTCGTTTTAAAAAGTATAATATACTATATTAAGATATCAAGATGAGCGCGACAAAAAGAACAGAAGGATGTTAGTACATGCATGTTGAATTCTCTTTTTGTTTAACCATACCACGCATCAAAATTGCATGATGCCTTTATTTGATTTGTAAAAACATTTTCTTGAAGCGCTAATAAACTTAAAGGAAAAGCCTTTTAATTTCAAAATCAAAGTTTCACACAATCCAGATTGAAGATATTAATTCAAAGGAACCATCCCATTTTTATCATCACTGGACATTCATACATACACACATATCTGTATGTGTGTGTGTATATAGATTGAATGTGCCATCTAGTTTCTAATTCTAAAACAAAGATGCACTTATAGAGTGCTAGAAATCAAGACCTCAAAAACTCCAAAAGAAACTAAGAAACCTCAAAATCAGGAAAACCCACAAAAAATCATCACTAAATCAAGAAAATACACAGAAAAATCACTGAGGACGACAAAGGAGAAGAATGGTTGAATGTGAACTTCAGAGACGGATCCAGGATTTGAATTTTATGCATTCAACCTCTAAAATTTTTAGTATTGAACCTATAATATTGTTAAAGTTATGGGTTCATATCTACTATTTGTTCCTATTTAGATAGGTTTTACATATAAATTTATGTTCCACATCGAAAGTAATGAATCAATTGTACCCGGTACCGATACACTGGATTCGTCCCCGTGTGAACTCACCTTTTTTCAATATTGGTGTGTTGAGGAAACTCTATTTATACAAACAGAATGAAGGCTCCATTTTGACCTTTTGTAATCCATTTTGGATTCTGCATAATAACTGACACTATTGACACATACTCCATATTTAACGCATAGTTATCATATTTTCAGCATTTACAAAAAGCAAACTGAATTTTCTACGGATTTTTAGAAGTTAATTTGCAAATAAAAGAAGGGCTAATTTCACACATACTCACTAAACTTTTTCTCTTGTAGGCGTACTTTATTCAGCACCAAAAATTGACACGTCAGTTAACTAGAAAAAATTCAGCTTGTCATAATTATATTTTTAAACTATTATTTTTTCTTAATAAATTTTCGCAGGTTGAGTGGGGTGTTGCATTTCATGATTTCAACAAGAAAGGAGGGGAAATATTTTTAAACTATAGACAATTTAAAAGAACATTAACGATAAGAAGCTTTGGAACTCTGAAACTCTTACTAATTTCAACCAACTAAATTGGGTAATGTTTTTACAATTTGGACACATTTGCTCCATCTTTAGTTTAGTTGATTATTATATCTCGAATATTTATTAGTACAATTTGCATTTGCCATGAATAGAAGGAAAAGAATAAAATTATTTCTTTTCCTATACCACCTATTTATTTAAATGCTTCTCCTAATGTGAACCATTTCCTTTTAACAACTTGAGCTAATTCTAAAGGAGGAAAAATATTAGATTGTGCTTCTCGATTGTTTAAGAAAACGATATGCAAATTAGGATAATGAGGATGGGTAGGAAAAAGAAACAAATGAATACGTGGCACCAGTTATTACTTACTTTTTAAGTGACATGATCGTATAAAATTTTTTATACAGGTCTATTCACTTGAAATAATTGCATGTAATCTAAAGTAACCTATTATAGTACGTTAAATTATATCATTACTCCTTGATTCCCTCATAAACGATAGATGAAAGCAAGTTATGAATCTGTTCAAATTAGTCGATCAATTTCTCTTTTCTTATCCTGCCTCGGGAACACCTTCGAATATATTTGATTGGAAAGAGGGCGTGATTCTTCCGGAGATTGACAAGTCATTTTGATATAAATAAATGAAGTTGTAGGTTTAATTCTCCTTAGCCTCAAATTTTTAACAAAAGAATCGCTCAAAGATCTTCAAAAAATAGGACATTTAGGTTCAAATTCGGACCTACAACCTTTACAAGTCCAAATACTAGCTTGACCAACGGACCAAGAAGTACTCTCTACCCGAAGAGGTGGCATTACTATATATTGCTTCATTTTTTCAAAATATTAACATAAACATTTAATTTTTTTTCCCGACGAAGCGGTGTCATCTCATCCGGCCCTGTATGGTTTCGATAGAAAATTCCGTATATATTTGTGTTAAAAATTTACTTAATACATGTAAATAATTTATCAAAACCCAATAAATTATTTTTTCTTGAATTCATAAGTCATGAAGTCATAAAGTCAAAATCACGGCCCTTCTTCTGAATTAAGACTTAGTCTAATACGGATTTTGTCAAAATTTACAAATAGCAAACAATATTTAATCGTAAAAATTGTACGGGGCATCCTATTTGGTCGCCCCCATTTAACCTATACTTGTTTTTTAAATTTTTTTAACTTGTACCCACTTTTTAAATAACTTCAGCCCCGTTTTCCTCGCTGAGCTGAAGTTCGCCAGTTACAAACAAAAACTTCAGCTCTAGAGCTGAAATTCGCCAGTTACAAAGAGCTGAAGTTTCCCAGTTACAAAGACAAAGCTTCAGCTCTAGAACTGAAGTTTTCCAGTTACAAAGATAAAAACTTCAGCTCTAGAGCTGAAGTTCCCCAGTTATAAAGACAAAAACTTCAGCTCTAGAGCTGAAGTTCGCGAGTTACAAAAGTTCCCCAGTTACAAAGACAAAAACTTCAGCTCTAGAGCTGAAGTTACCCAGTTACAAAGACAAAAACTTCAGTTCTAGAGCTGAAGTTCGCGAGTTACAAAAGAGCTGAAGTTTCCCAGTTACAAAGACAAAAACTTCAGCTCTAGAGCTAAAGTTCCCTAGTTACAAAGACAAAAACTTCAGCTCTAGAGCTGAAGTTCCCCAATTACAAAAATAAAAACTTCAGCTCTAGCGCTGAAGTTTGCAAGCTACTTCAGGCCAGTCTACTAGAATGCTGAAGTTTTGCGTAATTGTCTTTGCTACTTCAGCCCCGCATGCTGAAGTTATGCGAAAAAGCGGGTACACTTGCAATTTTTTTTACAAAGCGGGTATAAGTTAAAACGTGACACAAAAAGTGGATACGGATGCAAATGCCCCTATTTAATCGGGCCATTTGCACAAATAGCCATTATTAGGCGCTCTAATTTAAAAGTAAGCTATAATATTTTATAAAATTGCAAAGCTAGCCACTCTTGAAAGTAGTGGGGCAGCGATATTCAGCTACATTAGTTCAAATTTCTAACTAATGATTCGATATTGAGTTGCAGCAGTTCAAACTTCAGATCAGTGGTCATATATTTGTTGATTTCTATATCTAATCAAGTTTGTTGAGAGGGGAGTTGTCGTCTTCCGCCTTCCTGAAATTAAAAAAAGGAAAAAATATTTAAAGCAATTAAAATAAATACAAATTAATTTGTTCCTAAAGAAAACAAAAATAGTACGTACTCTATAAACTTTAAGTAGCTACTTCATTTTTGTTGTTAATTTAATTATTCAAATTGGGTAGAAAATCCGATCAACTTTTTGACGCTATTAAATAACTAGTATCTGTCGCGCGTGTATTCTATCTTAATGAACATAATTTTTCTTAAAATTAAATAAATATTGTTAAAGAATATTTTTGTGTTATAAATTAAAAGTTAAAGAAAAAAATTCAAGTTCCTGAAAATCGTAAATTTTACTTATTTAACTAAAAAAGAAACCATACCTAACGAAAATCCTCGAAAGCAGATGCAATGAAATTAATCCATCATGTTTTATATCGTTAGTACGTAGATCGTCTTATGTACAAATTTCTTTCTATGCTCCATGTATATGTTGGCTCGAAAGTCGACTAAATTTATATACATGTTAAATAACACAAAAAGATAAAAGAAGAAAATATGTACACACAAAAATACAGTCTTGATGTACAAATTTCTACAAATACGAAGTAAAAAGGTATGAGTTGTGCAATGAAAATAGTGTTAAAAATAAAGAGAAACATAAAGAGAAACATTAGTTCCTTGTGAATTTGTATGAATTTTTAGAAGAATAATTAAATTTTTGAATAAAACAGACTCATGAAATGTTGGGTATTGTTGGGGGAGGGGGAGGGGGGTAGAGGAGAACACGTAAAACATAGGGATTTGGGGGAATAGGAGGGTAGTATAAAAAATTATTTTTCTAAAAAATATTTTATACTCTCTAACCAAACACTAAAAAATATTTTGATAAACAAGTTTTCACTCAATAACCAAACAAGAGAAAATAAGTGATAAAATCACTCATTTTCCATGGAAAACATTTTCTTTCGTACCAAACGTACCCTTAGTAACATGATAGAGACGCTGATTTGCTTTCTTCATTTACTTCAAGTTTTTAAGAAAATAGCTTAGCAGCAAAGATGAGACATATAAACACGATAAAGAGACTGATTTGCTCCTTCTATCTTTTTCAGTCCATTTTTTGCTCATTATTTGACAATAAACACGAGCGAAAATTAATCAAGAAGCAAACTAGTTTCTCTATCGTGTTTATATAATTTCTCTGAGTTGCTGAACTATTCCCTTAAAAACTTGAATCAAATGAAGAAACAAATCAATTTCTCAAAGGAGGATGAGAATGGCTTTTGAAGTTCAACAATATGAATAAATTAGAGTTCAGAACCAATTACCAACATGAATGTTCTCTTATGTGTTGTAGCAATAGTGATATTTTATACTAATTGAGAAGATTATTATAATCTGTCATTTATTTCTTTCACATTGGCATTTATGTCTTTTAATTTTTTATTTTTTATTGTGGTTCATTTTTATTAACTTTGAGTAAAACAAGCTACTTAATAATACTAATTGAGAAGATTATTAAAAATTTACACTTCTACTTTCATTTTGGTGTTTAAGTTTATAAAATCTGATTTAACTATAGTATTTTTTGTAATAGAACTATTTTTTAGGAAATTTTATCATTTGGTAGTAGTAACTTTTATACAAACTCAAAAGTTAATTCAAATTGCCTCAAAAAGTTGCTCACATTTGCTACCCAATTTGAAGAATCAGATTCACTACAAAATTAAGTAGCCAGTTATATTGTGATATATAGTATTTAGTTTTCTTTAGGTGCGAATTAATTTGTTTTTAGCTTTGTTTTTTTATTTTATATTTGAGGGAGGCGGAAGACGCCCATTCCCCTCTCTACAAACTTGTTTAGATATAAAAATCAACAAATATACTCACAAGACACTCTTTATTTCGAGATCATATATCTCCAAAACTAGTTCTCGAGTTTAAGCATTAAAGCTCTACTACTTAATAGTCAATTCAACTAACTCACCAATCAGTACCATATGACTACTTTCTATCATTACATAATTTTTAATTCATATATTTCATGTTGTCATTCTTACAATTAACCAAAATTAATTTAAAAAGTATACCAAGTTTAAGTATTATCTGAAATCTTTGTTCTTAGTTTTGTCCGTCAATGACTGTGCACAGCAATTCTTTTGCTCTAAAATATTTAAGCTCTTTAAATTCAATGCCTCTATGTCTCTTTATTCACGTTCTCGTGCGATTTTCTACCCCAAAGCCCCTTCAACTCGATTTTTTTTTTCCTATTAAATTTAAGTTTGTTGTATCTAACTCCTAAGACAATAGGATAAAAGGATACTAAAAAGAGCAATTTTCAGAAATAACTATTGTTTAGTGGTTATTAATTTGTTACATCTATCATTTACTTAATTACTTTCTTGTCACGGTCAAATTTCTCCTCCATTGAATATCGTGACGGCACCTAGTTGTAATGACCCAAAAGGTCATCCCGTATAATTGTAGCTAAATCTATGTTCCGAGGCCATGAAAGCCTCCTTTCATCTCACCTAGATATGCGTTCGCAGCCCTGGTGTGTAGCCGGGAAACCGTTATGTGGAAAATAGATAAAATGATGTTCTTATAATAATCATTTAAATAAAGTTGACTTTGGTCAACATAAGAAAAATATGGGACCTGAGCGTATGCCCGGAATCGAATTCCGAGATCCCAAGTACGAGAAATGAATTTTTAAAAGAAAATTATTTTCTGAAAATAATAAAGACTTCTGAAAATGAACTTTGACCTGAGATCTGTGTTATCGGGCCCGTATTATGGTTACGGAGCCCGGAACAGGTTCAATATGTGTTATGTGAGTTATCTGTAAAATTTGGTAAGATACAGACTTGGTTTGACGTGTTTCGGATCAAAATTGGAAAATTTAAAAGTTTATGAAGTTTGAGAAAATTCTATAGATTTTGGAGTTTAATTCATTATTTTTGAAGTTATTTTGGTGGTTTTATTACTTGAATAAGTCTGTAGGATGATTTTGAAGTCGTGTGTATATTTGATTTTGAGCCCCGAGGGCTCAGGTAAGTTTCGGGTAGGCGTCGGGTTTATTTAGGCTTAGAAAAATTTGGTGTTCTGTTGTTTCTGGTGTTCTATGATTTACCCTCCGCGATCGTGGTGTAATTCACGCGATCGTGATGTTCATATGGCTGGGGGTTGGGAAATTACCTTACGCGAATGTAGGGCCTAGGACGCGATCGCAGAGCCTAGGGGTAGTGTTGTACGCGACCACGAGGGGCCTCACGCGATCGCATAGCGTTAAAGGGATTTGGGGGCTGGGTAGCATATTACTCTACGCGAACGCGATCGTTTGGTCGCGATCACGAGGGTCATTGTCCAGTACTCTCCGTGATCACACTCATTTCTTCGCGATCGCGTAGGTCATTTTTGCCCAGTTATTTAAATGACCCCAAAACAGAACACTTACACGAGATTCCACCATTGTGTCATAAATCCCTTGTTCTCCAAAGTTCTTAGGCGATTTTTAAAGCATTTACTCACCATAATCTCTTAGGTAAGTGATCTTTAACTTATTTTCTTCCATTTTCATCAACATTTACTAGATTCTAGGTCTAAAAACATGAAATCAAAGGTAGAAATTGGGGATTTTGGGTAGAGTTAGGGCTTTTGGAATTCTTGGGAATTCAACCTCGTTTAAGGGCCGGATTTCAAAACAAATTATATATTCGGGCTCGTAGGGGAATGGGTGATCGGGTTTTGGTCCGAACCTCGGGTTTGGACCAAGCGAGCCCCGGATCAAATTTTGGTATTTTTGAAAGAATGATGGAAAATGCATAATTAGGCGTTGGGATTGAATTATTGAGTCATTATTGATATTTTTGAGTCGATTATATCTGGATACTATAGTTTCGGAGTTGGATTCGAGAGGGAAAGCAGTGCTAGAGGCTTGACTTGCATTTTTGGAGTCGAGGTAAGTGTTTGGCCTAACCTTAGTTTGAGGGAATAGGTATAGAGTCTTATTTGCTATGTGTATTTCATGTTCAACGTATAGGCGAGGTGACGGGTACCTATATGTTGTGGTCAAGCGTACCCGTGAGTCGAATTTTGATGAGTTATTTAATGTTCTTTAATATTCTATGTGCTGTGAATTATTGGGAACCTTGAAAGTGGTACCTTGAGGATATTTCATGACATAGAAAGTTATTGATTATGTGTTCGGCGAGGGTTTTACTGTTGACATTATACTTCTGAGTGAGATTGGTTATAGTTGAATCCCTCGCCGGGATAATAGAATTTTGTTGATTATTTCTATACATTTGAAATGTCGTATTATTAAATGATGTGTGGCTAGAATTCGTGATTTTAAGCATCATATACCTCGCATTTTATGTGCTTTAA
>MDKI01155066.1:0-11470 GCA_005239505.1 Nicotiana paniculata | reverse complement strand
CTTCAATGATCTTGTGTGTGTATTTGCTCTCCAAAAACGTCTCTCTCCTCAAAGATGTGTTCTTGGGTCTATTTATATGGTTGGGATATACCCTAACCGTGTAAAAGACTTCTATTCTCACTTGGAAACACTTAAAAAACTTTAAAACTCGGAGTTCACTGAAACAGGTACCCAGGCGTTTGAAGTGTAACGCCTGGATAACGCCTGGTACCCCCTGGCGTTTGTGATGGAATTAGCTGGTTCTGCCTTCAGCCATCGCTTTGCTTCGCCCAATATAGAGAATGGGAAAAGCGTGAGCCTCACATAATCTGGCGTGACCCCGTTAGTGATATAAGTATCACTAATCTCTAAGAAGTTCAGAATGTGCTGCTGTGGATCCTCGTGTGGAAGACCCAAAAATTACCCGTTTGCATGAAGTAGTTAGACCATGTTCAGTTTCAGTTCAAAGTGCCCAGTGATTCTGGGCTTCATGATGCTGGAGGTGACATTAGAAATACTGGGCATTGCCACCTCCTGAACAACCATGTGTTTTTCCTCTGCCATGTTCACAGGAAATCGGATGAAGTCCTGAATATTTTCTGTATCTCTTGCTTCTCGCAATCTCCTGTGAAATGATCTCTCAGATTCGGAGTCAAAGCCATCAAGTCTATCCTAGCTTCTGACCCAAGAATTCACTCGAAGTTCCTGAGATTAGAGAAAAAATCACGTGACGTTAGATTCAATGAAATAAACAATTAAAGCAAGTAACTAAAAAATAGTCTATATTCAAGTCCCCGGCAACGGCGCCAAAAACTTGTTGGTCCCAAACGCACACGCAAGTATATGTGGTCGTAGCAAGTAATATAATGTTAAATTGAATGTCGAACCCACAGGGACTTGCATAAACTACTTGCTCAATCACTCTAATTGTTATTTAATCGAGCCAAAACAAAATCCAGGAATGTAACTAATTTATACTACGATTCTATGAACTAACTAATTATCAAGTGACAAGAATATTGTTGTGTGTATTCAGTAGAGACAAATATTCCAGGGTTGTGATCAATTCACCACTCGTATTGCATTCTAATTAACTCTCCCTTTCATATAATTCACTCATGGTTGCTAATTAATCGATAATTGCTCTCGTAGCCTTCTTCCGAAGTACTACTCGCCTATTCTTAATAGATTAACGCCTATATTCCTATGAAATTACTCTATTAGAACGCACTAAGATTGCGATGTTTAATTAAGCACGGTGACTAGGTATATTCCTATCCTAACGACAAATCCGCTCCCCTGAAGGGTTAAGACCGCGCTCTCTTCAATTCTTCTCTAATCTATATACGGCTTTCCCAAGCATAACATAGATAGTATATAGAACCTAACTGTTGGCCAGACAATTAAGCAATTAAACGCAAAATTGAAGAAACAACCATATATTGAGTGAACTATAATCAAGGTTAAATTAATGTCGAATAACAATATTCATGGCTAAACCACAACCCCAGAGCAATGGGTGTTTAGCCACTCATGCTAGGATCAAACAATTGCATAAGTTTTGCATAAATTGAAAATACTAGACGAAGAAATCTGATAAGCCTTTGCTTCCTAGTGATCCTGTGTGTATCTTCTCTCCAAAATGGCATCCTCCCCTCAAACTTGTGTTTTTGGGTCTATTTATATGTTTGGGACAAACCCTAAACGTGTAGGAGACTTTTATTCAAACCGGTAAACACTTAAAACCTTTAAAACTCGGAATTGACCGGACCGGGGACCCCAGGCGTTAAGACCCAAACGCCCAGCTATAGCCTGGGCAGGCCTTGCGTTAGGGCTCTAACACCCAGCTAACTCCTAGTCATGCCAGGTTTTAGGGCCAAAACGCCCGGCTATGGCCCGGGTCACTCATTTTTTACTCTTGAGCGTATTTTTGACGTTTATGCATCCATTTAGTCCGGCTTCCATCTCCAATTCACCTACACATGAAATAGACTCCATTATGCACATATGACGTGTTTTTTTATCACAAATGCACATAAAATGTAAGGTACATAATTCTTAAAACCATGATATCTAGGCACGCATCAATCAACTACTAATTGCTTATTAGCACATTCCTGTATCAATATTCCGCGTAATATTTCTTGGGTCATTTCCTTTGTCTTAACTTGTCTCTCGCACTGGCTCCTTATTAATCAACAATATCTTAGACATGAACCATTACTTCCTTTCCCTGACGTCGTGTTTGCATAATTCTATGGTGTCGTAGCATAAATGTAGGCTTTGAATAAGTGCAGTCTCATCTCTTTCTCATTTTTATCACATTCCTCCTTTATCATTCCATATTCCCCCCTTTAACGGAGTACCAAGACTTAGAGCTACGACGACCTGCCTATAGACATTTTCCTCTCCATCTTTGGCGTCCTTTCGCATCATAAATGACCCTTACTCTCCTTGTGGTAATCCTTTTGTACCAAGGATAACAAAATTCTTCACTCACAATGGTGGAATTTAGTGTAACTAGCACATATAGTCCCTTAAGCTTAACTTTTTCTCACATTGCTTGCTTTAGGGAAGTGTCTTCCTCAATGACCATTTTCTGAATTTCTTATGAATTTGTCCATTCTATTAATGCCGGGGCAAAATCTGAAATTTTAATGATATTGACTATTATCCAATCATTCAGTCCTTAATTCACTTTTAGTTATCCCGTTTACCTGCCCAACCGATTTGTATTACTTTGGGGGTCTAACTTTTCCTTTTGCTCACGAACTTGTTTCTCGAAATGCGGATATGACTTTATGGCCTATACTCTTTTGTTGTCTCAAGGCCTATCACTTCTTGTCTTTTCCTTCACTTGACTACAAACTCTGTTATACTGTAATTTTTTATCTACCATTGTCATCCATGTACTCACATCTTACTCATAATTGATTCATTAACTCTCTTCTTATTTTCCTGCTAACATTTCGAACTATCACTTTATTTTGAAAACTTATCGATAAGATATTCTTTTTCTTTTAGCTCCCCTTTGCTCCATCCCCTTCCCATTCGGGTTGCTTAACATTATCTCTCTACTAGGGATGTGAGTCATACTAAGATGCTATTTATCCTTTCGAGGCTTCCAATGCCTATCTTTGTATTACTCATATCTAGCTGTCCTATTTTAGATTACACCATCAGGGTGTCTCACAAGGAGATCTATTAGCACTTTATCCTTCGGAAATGTCAATTAATACAAACAATTCATCCACCATTTTGATTATTCTAATCCCAGCAGGATTCCGATATCCCGCCCCTTTTTAAAACCATATATATTATCTCTCATAAGGCGTAACTTAGATTGGTGTGGCCAATTGTATATACCTCTGTTACTGTTGAAGGTAAATCAAAAGGCTTATAGTCCTCTTCCTGAATTGTAAATACTGTTATTCTTCATTAATTAGGCGCCTCGTACCCTTCTTCATCTTGCTTCTTCGACTTGTTGAAATTTGTATCTATCTTCAGAATCTCTCATTGCTTTTCAACATAGGGGTGGATAGATATCCTTGCCTTAAGGATCCTTATCAAGAGGCTTACACGTATTAATACACACATGATCTACTATAGACCTTGCATTTACTCATCATAAACATCATCAAAAATCGAGTCACTATGACTCAGCTCCTCCATTACCACATTCAACCTCTTACCAACTGTAGGTATCGTCTTATTACGAATGAAATAGAAGTGAGGAGTTTGGATTCTTATAAGTGAGCTCTACCACACGATCTAGATTAAGAAGAAAGAGTGACAATCCTAAATGCCCTGCCTCCTACTTATAAGTGTGGTTCACGACACACCCATAAACAAGACTCTACTAGAAACGACTTGTAGACTCCCTAGGACAGAACTAGTCCGATACAAATTTTGTCACGACCCAAATAGATGGGCCGCGACGGGCACCCGGTACCTTACCCAACTGATTACCAACGTAATATATCTTTTTTATTACATAATTACATACACATGACATACGGGCCTAATAGGCCAACATAATCCTTTATAAACTCAAAACATAGGCCGGCCAGGCCGTACAATCCTTTATATACACGACATATGTCTACAAGCCTCTAAGAGTACATAAATATCATAAAGGTCGGGACGGAGTCCCGCCTTACCAAACAATACGTGTCTAAATCATACTAACCAAACGAGCAACTCCGAAGTAAATGGAGCGCACCAACATCTTTCGCTGAGCTGATAGCCTACTTGGAGGGCTCTCGACCTGTCTATCAGGACCTGCGGGCATGAAACGCAGCGTCCCCAAGCAAAAGGGACGTCAGTACGAATAATATACTGAGTATGTAAGGCACATAAGTAAATACATAAGAGACATGGAAAAAAATAGAGTAATTGACTCCACTTGTATGTATGGATAACTCTGTAAACAATAAATCACTTTTACCATCATGCATATGCGTATGAATGTCATGTCGTGCATAAGTATATGTTTCATAACATCATCAGCCTCTGAGGGCATCCCATCATATCATATCGGCCACTATGGGCAAAATCATTATCGTATACCAGCTGATCAGGTGGTGGTGCGTATATAACGCCATAACCTTTCCCATATCCCATGTACATATACACACACATATATACCCGTATATAATACCGTTTGAATATACATACATATATACGCGTATATAACGCCATTTGAACCATATTTCAGCTACTGTGGGCAACATCATCATCATATACAAGCTGACCAAGTGGTGGTGCGTATATAACGTCGTAACCTTTTCCCATATCCCATATACATATATTAACATATATATGTGTATATAATACCATCTGGTCATGGGTCAATGTGAATATGTAAATGCATGAAATGCATATGAAATACGTCAATAAAATCTCTCGGTACGTCATAAGGCCATTATGCCTCTGATTAATATCATGAAATAAACTTTACTAACATACGTATTTTCGAGACTCATGAACAGAAGATAATAGTAATTCACATGGGGAATCAAGAATATAGACACACCTATTTTTTCTATGAGTAGTGTAATTTATGGAAACCATGAGTTTGCTCGTTTCTTCCGTATAATTTAGACCATGCCAAAAGAAAGAAGGGATAGACTTAACATACCTGAATCTATTTTCTTGACAATCCTCCCAACACACGTTAATTGAGAAAACATGTAACGGCGGATCGAAGTTGGGAAAAAAAATCCGTATGATATTCTTGAGAAAGATTGCACAGTATTCCCTTAGAATCACAAAATCTTGTTGCATCTTCACTTGAATTCTTGGACGTTGGTGGATATGGTGTCGATTTCAAGATTCTTCTAAATTACCCTCTGGCGCTATATATTATGATTCCACATTTAGTTTTGTACATTGAAATGTTGTATAACTAAAATGTCTGCTTATAATTGTTATGAGTGAAAGAAAAAAAAAGATACCTATTGAGAGCAAAGCACCATCTCAAGTCAGTACTAATCTCGTGTTCATACGAACAACTCTTTCTAATTGGACCTACAACTATTGCATGTCCATTTCCATTATTCAATCCATTCCCATTAGTAGAGCAAGATATTTCATTGAGAATGCATTTATTTACAATAGTTGGTCCAACAAGTTCATGTTTGATTTATTTTGTGCCACCTCCTCCTTTAGGCTTGATTAGTTGGAAATTTGTTGTCACACCTACATACCCCCACACGTATAGTTGTCCCTTATAATTATCCAACAATTTTTACTTAAATATTTATCCACAAATCCAATAATTAACAAATTACTCACATAATTAAAAATTATCTCAACTTACTTAAAATACTACTCACTTTTAATACACTTTATACCTATTACTATCATGGTAATGTGGTGCCTCGTATGGCACTAGTTCATAAATACTGAGTAATTTAGCTCGAGCCATATTTTATCCCAGTCATGCCAATTTTGGACAAAAAATTATTTTTTTTGACTTGTTTCCCCTCTCACCTTCACGAATTTACTTAGCACTTGTTTGAAATAGCATAATGCTTAAAATCTCAAAATAATCCCATCCCTGAACTTACGTCGATTAATTTACGACGAAACTTTAACATATGAAAATGCGGGATGTAACAATAGGCCTAATTACAAAGGAAACTCTGGCGAAATTTTCAGGAAACATCGGAGTTAGTAAAAAAGTTTGGGGGTTGGCATATTTTGTGTTTTTCCTACTTTAGTGATTCCCCAATCCTCATTCGAGGATGAATGATTTTAAGTGGGGGAGAATGTAAAGACCTATAAAATTTCATGGCTAAAAATAATGCCCAAATAGGTCCACGTGTTGTTATAGCTGTAGAAATTCGCAAAACGGACCCCTTTTTAGTAAAAAATACCCCGGGACTTAAAATATATAATTTTCTACATTTGGCAGGTCTGCGGTCCACTATGCGATCGCAGATCAGGTATGCGGACCGCATAGTGGTCACATAATTGGGTAGTTTATCATCCATTTTAAGGACAGCTATGCGGCTTAGAATGCGATCGCATTTCATAAATGCGGGCCGCATAGTTGTCGCATTCTTACACCTTGATCTTTGCGTAGGGAGTTATGCGACGCACTATGCAATCACCTAACAGGTATGCAGACCGCATAGTGGTCGCATACCTAGGCAGTCTGCTTTTCTTTTTGGCCCATTTATCCATATATGCGACAGGACTGCGGTCGCATTCCTTACCGCATTTCTGTTTCGAGACTGTTAAAATTCTAATATTATACCCGATCCCCAGTTCATTAAAACACTTACCCCCTTCCATTTTAAAGATTTTCAGAACAAAATATAGAGAGGGAAGAGAGAGTTCTAGAGAGAGAAAGTCTCAACTTCATCAAAGTGATCCTCCTTCATCATTCAAGCTTGGAACTAATCAATTAGGACATCATTTTCTTCACCATAAGAGGTAAGCTTCTACCCCATCAACCTTAATTTCCAGATTTTTGTTAAAATGAAACATGGTTAGGTGAGTTCATAAAGATGGGGGTAGGGATTTTGCATGTATGTAACCAACTAGTCATAATCTAGTAAAGGGAGACGGGTTTGGGTAATTATTCACAATAAGGGGGTTAGTAATCTAATGGGTCACATAGAGTTCGATAAAATGCCTAAATGAGTTCGAGTTATTTTTATAGTTCCTAATTCTAAGTGAAATATGTCACATTGTGGAATAGATTAACGGTGCTAGACGATTCGATGATTTGTGATAAAAAAATTAAAGGGGAAATTCCAACTCGAGGTATGTATGGATAACTTTAATCTTTGTAGAGTCATCTTGTTGGAGTCCGAGCACTCGATATGAAATTCTTGCTTGAATATATGTGAATTGATTGCCCTGCTGTGTCGGCGTGTAAGATTTCGTTCTTTGGATTTCTTAGTTGATTACCATATTATATGAGCTTGGTAAAAAGGTGATTCTTTGTGCTTATTCTATCATGTGCAAAGCTCGTTAAATGTTGAATACATCAATATGAGAGGATGTGCTGCAAAACTAAAGAAATGATAATGAATCAAAGTGTTGAATGTATCTATGTGCTAAATGTTGTGAAGTAAATAGTGGAAAGGAAATGGGGACAAAATAATTGAGCTATATCTTGATGGCATACCGTATATGACTCACTGTTTGATAAAGATTTCTGTGGCCTTGATTTCATATGGTTACTTAGTTGTTACGAATGAATATCCTTGACGATGAGAATATTTGTGATTGGATTGTTGGTTGATGTGGCTATTAATTACATTGTTGAACGTATAAAAGTGCTAAAGGCTATGTAGCAAATGCTGAAAGTAAATATGGACTGATTTTATTGAGTTAAATGATTGTGGAAACACCATATATAAATTACTGATTGGTAAGGATCATTGTGCCTTGATTTCACATAGTTATTGGTTGATATGAGCTTATGTTCTTCATGATGAATATCCTTGTGATATAATTATTGGTGGTTATTGCTGCAAAATGTGATTGTACGATGGGATCGGGTTGCCCGCTGCAACAGAATTTTAAGGTGGGATCGGGTTGCACGCCGCAACAGAATTGTAAGGTGGGATCAGGTTGCACGCTGCAACAGAATTTTAAGGTGGGATCGGGTTGCACGCCGCAACAGAATTGTAAGGTGGGATCAGGTTGCACGCTGCAACAGAATTTTAAGGTGAGATCGGGTTGCACGCCGCAGCAGAAGTAATAAGGGTGTAATGTGATGGTGAGATGGGATCGTCTTGCACACCGCAACTGGGGAATAATTGGAATAAGAAAATGCGGAAACCTCATTTGTGATACTCTGTATCTCTGTGCCATATTTGTTTGGGTTTCTTTAACTTCCTCATATATGTGTATTGCTTGATTTTACATAGAGTAAAGTTTATTTTATACATACTACTACTATTCAATGGTACTAACGTCCCTTTTTCCGGGGGTGCTACATCTTTTTATGGATGTAGGTGGTTCTATAGCAGGTAGCTTGGTCCGCTGTTAGTGGTGAGTGGTGCCTCCTCTTCATCTCTTTAGCAGTTCTAGTGAGCCCCATTTCCTCTCGGGGCCGTGTGTAGTCTATGTCATTTATTTTGTATATTTTATGTCTTTTAAGGTATAGTCGGGGCCTTGTTGCCGACAACTATTGTATAAACCCTTAGCACTCTTAGAGGCTCTGTAGACATGATGTAGGTTGTGTATATATATATATATATATATATATATATATATATATATATATATATATATATATATATATATTGGGTAGTAGTTGTAATTATTCGGAAATTGTGGTCCCGTGATGGAAATGTTGTGTTTAGTTTGTATAATTTTGGGATCATCAAATGATTGAATCTTTAAAAGATGAAAATGGAAATTTGGTTGTAAATTCATTATAAATTTGTATATTGTGCACAGGGTAACGCGTTGGGTAGGAAAGGCAATCCAGGTCCGCTTGACCGAAATCATTCGGTTAGGTGTCGGTCTTGTCCCTCGGTTTTGGGGTATCTAAATTTTATACCCTCAGCACTAAGTTTAGAAGAGTTACATACCTCGAACAAGCCAATGCCAATCCCGAGCAAGCCAAGCGATGCTCCAAAGATTCCATCCCACACGTTTCGACCTCCCAACGACTCGAAACTATCCAACAATAATTCAAATACATCAAACAATGCTAAAGGAACCAATCCCGATCGTAAAAGATCAAATCTTGAATCAAAGCCTCAAATCGACCGAAAAGACAAACCTAGGCCTGCACCTCGGAACCCTACAAAACTCACAAAATCCGATAATCCATTTAATTATGTGTCCAACCATACTAGTTTCACTTAAATCTGACTCCGAATCGGCATTCAAAACTCAATAAATACATATTATAAAACTTTGACCAATACCCCCAATTTCCTCTTTAAAATTCACCAACCAAAGCTAAAATCGAAGATAGATTCATGGAATATAACCAAAACCAAGTATAGAACACTTACCCCAATTCATGTGGTGAAAATTACTCCAAAAATTGCCTCAATCCGAGCTCGAAAATGTTAAAATAAAGCCAAAATCGCGAACCCTTGTATTTATCATTCTACCCAGCACTTCCACTTCTCCGGACACTTAACCGCATCCGCGGTGTCGCAAAAGCGACCAAAATTCCGCTTCTGTGGTACAACACTAAAGTTGGGCCTCCGCTTCCACGGTGCTTTCCCCGCATCTTCGCCACTGCAGGTGCTGAACAACCCATTGCACATGTGCAACCATCCACTTCTATGCATAATACCCCGCTTCTGCGACTACGCAAGTGCGGGAGAATCTTCACACCTGTGACTACAGTTCACCAGCCAAAACTTCACTTCTGCGACCAATTACCCGCATCTACGGACACGTATTTGCATCCATTCTTCCGCAGATGACGAAACGCCACAATCGGTATCCTTCAGCAAAAATGATCCGAACCTCGTCCGGAACTCATCTGAGCCCATCGAGACCCCATCCAAATATATCTAAAAGTCCCATAACACAACACGGACCTACTCGAGGCCTCAAACGAAACATAAAAACATCGAAATGACGAATCACACCTCAAATCGAAATCTATGAACTTTGAACTTTAAATTTCCAAACCTCGCGCCGAAACATATCAAATTATCCCGTAATAAACCCAATATTTTCACACAAGACCCAAATGACATGATGAAGCTATTCCAATTCCCGGAACCAAAAATCCGAATCCGATATCCTCAAAGTAAACTTCCAGTCAAACTTATGAATTTTCAAACCTTCAAATATCTAGTTTTTGCCAACTTGTGCCGAAACATTCTAGAAACATCCAAATGTAAATCCAAGCAAATGCCCGAGTCCAAAATCATCATCCAGACCTAACGGAACCATTAAAACTCCGCTCCGGGGTCAAATTCACAAAAGTCAAACTAGGTCAACTCTTTCAACTTAAAGCTTCAATAATGACATTTATTCTTCCAAACCGATTCCGAAATCTGAAAACCAAAAGCGGAAAATTCACATAAGTCATAATATATCATACGGAGCTACTCATTCTCGAAATCTACCGAGAAAAGTACAAATGCTCAAAATGACTGGTCGGGTCGTTACACCACGAAATTTCGGCATTTGAAGAGTATTATTATATCAGTACTGGCCGAAAATTCTCAATACAGCCGATACTACATATAACCATACTTGCCAATCCATCGAAATACGGTGGAGAGATGTTAAGAATTATTTTTTGGCTCGTCGACAAAAGGTTTAACCATTTTCAGTAAACCCTAGTTCTACAAAATGGTTTGGTGGATTTATCGGAGAAGATAATGATGTATTGGAGATGAGAAGAGAGTGAGGAGTATATGGTTAAAGTTTGGGGTTGATTAGATCTGGGTGTTACACCATATGTTTTCGTACGTGGAAGTACACCACAAGTAAATTGATATAAGATTGAAAATGAGATGTTACGTCCCGCATTTTCGTACGTTGAAGTTTCATCGTAAGTTAATCGACGTAAGTTTGGGAATGAAATTTTTTTGGGATTATAAGTCCTAGCTATTTCAAACAAGTGATAAGTTAATTTGTGAAGGTGAGAGGGTAAGCGAATCGAAGAAAATGAATTTCGTCAAAGTTTGTCATTTTGGGATAAAATACTGTGCGAGCTAAAATACCTGGTATTTATGGACTAGTGCTATACAAGGTACTATATGACCATGATAGTACGGTGTGTAAAGCATGCTAAAAGTAAGTAGTATTTTAAGTAATTTGAGATAATTTTTAATTATGTGAATAATTGGGTATTAATATTTTTACTGGGAGATTAACTAATTAATTAAGCATAATTTGGATAAGTTTTAGGATGCTTAACGTGGCAGCAACCCTTTCTCCAATTGATTAGGTGGCATTAAAAGAATTCGTTTTGGTGGCTTAGTGTCACGCCCCAAACTAGGGGAGGCATGACTGGCACTCGATATTGTATTCTATCGAGTTA
>ML324452.1:0-31930 GCA_005239505.1 Nicotiana paniculata | reverse complement strand
GCATAAGTGTTGCATAAATGGAAAATACTAGAATAAGATGAAGAAAACTGATAATCATTTGCTTCCTCAATGATCCTATGTGTATATTCTCTCCAAAAATGGCATCCTCCCCTCCAATTTGTGTTTTTGGGTCTATTTATATGTTTGGGATAAACCCTAAACATGTAGGAGACTTCTATTCAAATCGGGAAACACTTAAAACCTTCAAAACTCAAAATTGACTGGACCATGGACCCCAGGCGTTAAGCCCCAAACGCCCAGCTATAGCCTGGGCAGGCCTGGAGTTTGGGCTCTAACGCCCAGCTAACGCTTGGGTAAGGCTGGAGTTTGGGCTCTAACGCCCAGCTAACGCCTGGGTGTGTCAGGCTTTAAGGCCAAAACTCCCAGCTATGGCCCGTGTCTCTCCTTTTCGACTCTTGCGCGTATTTTTGACGTTTATACACCCATTTTGCTCGGCTTCCATCTCCAATTCACCTACACATGAAATAGACTCTATTATGCACATATAATGTGTATTTTTATCACAAAAGCACATAAAATGTAAGGTACATAATGCTTAAAACTATGGATTCTAGCCACGCATCAGGGCCCGGGGCTCGGGTTTGGCCAAATTTTGAGATTTTTGATTAAATTGATAATTTTTGATTGGGTTGTGTTCCTTGAGTATATATTAATGATGTTGAACTGGTTTTGGCTGATTCGGAGCAATAGGGAGCCAATTTGAGGGGCAAAGGCATAGCGGACTAGTGTCGCGGCCCGATGGAGGTAAGTAATGGTCTTAAATCTTGTCCTGAGGGTATGGAACCCCGAACTGCATTATTTTCTCACTGAATTTGGAATGGCGCACATGTCGGATGACGAATATGTGGCGCGTACTGATTTTTGTATTGGACTAGGTCCTCTCCACGGCAACTAATGAGTTTCATATTTACTCAAAATCTTATGTTAAATTATGTTCTAAAGATTTGTGAAATATTTGGGTTGTAAGCCGTGTTTGGGGCCTCGTGCCGATCTGTTTAGACCCCTTTGAGGGCGTTTTACTGCTGTTTTCCTCACTACCTGTTGATGATTTTACTCAGCATCATTGTGCATACTGTTTTATTTGAAACTCAGCCTGATTTACACTACATGAGCATTAAAATGATGTTTTCGGGTCGAGTACCCCGTTCTATTACTTCGCCCGAGGGGCTTTTCGAGTGGTTCCACCGAGTGTGGCCGAGGGCCAAGAGTGATGGTGAGGTGCTGAGTGATATTAGCGCTTGGGCTAAAGGAGCCCCTCCAGAGTCTGTACACACCCCCAGTGAGCGCACCGAGTGCGAGTGATTGAGTGATTGGGAGGCATGAGTGGATGTGAGGTGTTGAGTAATTGTGAGGTGCTGAGGGATTGTGAGGCATGCCCGAGGGGCTAATTATGAAACATGTTTTTGCCCGAGGGGCTACTTATGATTTTACTATATTCATTGCATACCAAATCCTTATTTTAAAGTTGTTAAAAATGTGCATTGTTTTAAGGACTTTTGTGAAGTTGATTTCTAAGGCATGACGATTTCGTATATCTATGTATACTATTGGAATGTAAGGTTGTGTATATTGTGACTTGATAACATTGATTTTTATGTGATTCCTTTCTACTTAGCCTTGATTTATTTCCATTACTACTGAGTTGGCGTACTCACATTACTCCCTGCACCTCTGTGTGCAGATTCAGGAGCAGATATCGAGCGTTAGCTTTTATATATATATCGCAGCGGAGCCAGACCGTGGGGATATAGAGGTAGTTGTTCAGCGTTTGCAGCATCTATGCTTTCCCTTCCTGTTGTATTTAGCTTTGATTTGGAGTTTTGTATCATAATACTTTATTTTGGCTTATTTCACTAGATGCTCATGACATGTTGGCTCCGGGTTTTGGGGATGGTAGTACTGTATATAAAATTTGCCTATTATATTAAGAACTTTCAGTATATTGTTATGAATTGCTTGAAACTTAAATGGGATTTTCAAAAGGAAATGTGAACACGTGGTAGTCGGCTAGCCTAGTTCCACGATAGGCGCCATCACGGCCGGTTAGGATTTGGGGTCGTGACAGATTACCAACAACTTGGGGATGAACTTTGATGAAGAAAATCATCCTTAGGGTTGTTTAGTTCGAAAATTATGAAGAAAAAGGGTTCTGTCAGCGTTTAAAAGTGTATTTATGTAGCTAGGCAGGCCTTCTATGTGTTCGCATAGGGTCAGGCCTTATTGGCCTTGGCGATCGTGTAAGGGGGGGGGGGGGGCTGCATTCGCATAGGGTACTTGGGCTCCCCTCCCCCCAGTCCCAATTAACCCAGTGCGTTCGCGAGGGAATTTATGCGTTCGCATAGCACAACTGGTGGCCCCCTGAAACTTTCACTATGCGATCTCATAGCACTAATTTCCTGCGCACCAGAACCAGCAAAACAACAAAGTTTCATAAGTGTAAAACATCCCGTGGCCTATCCGATACTCACCCGAGCCCTCGGGGCTCTAAACCAAACATGCACGCAAGTCTAAAAATATCATACGGACTTGTTCATGCGATCAAATCATGAAAATATCATGTAAAACTATGAATTAAACCTCAAAACTCATCATTTTTCTCAAGAAAACTCAAAGTTCATTATTTCTCAACCAAACGTCCAAATCACGTCAAATAACCTCCATTTTCCACCAAATTTCACAGTTAATATTTAAATACTATAACAAAGCTGTACCGGGCTTCGGAACCAAAATACAGGCCCGATTCCAATGGTTTCAAACATTAATTTTCTTTTCTTTATTTCATTAATATTTTAGCAAAATAATTTCTTTCAAAAATTGATTTCTAAGGCTTGGGACCTCGCAATTCATTTCCGGGAATACGCCCAAGTCCCATATTTTACTGCAGACCTCCCTGGATCGTCTGAACTCAGATCCGGGTCCGTTTACTCAAAATGTTGACCAAAGTCAACTATAATCAAATTTTAACTCTAGAAATCACTATTTCTCATATTTTCACATAAAAGCTTTCCAGTTTCACGTCTGGACTGCACACACAAATTGAGGTATTTAAAATTAATCTTTTTATGGCAAATAAGCCTAGAACGGAGTCTAAATTTATAAAATGACCCCTTGGTTCATCACACGTATATGCCATAAATCATTTGACTCAAGTAAGTAAGAAGAAGCTGAAATTTTATTATTGTCAACAACCATTACATTCAGATTAAAAAGGCACTCAGTAAGGTAACATTTTTCTTAAGTACATCTCGTTCTTACTTATTACAACTTTGTCTGAAATAAAAACACACTTAAATCCGTTCTTGATGAGAAGTGACATAGAAACTAAGTTCTTCCGTATTTCAGGAACATGACAAACGTTGTTCAGAGTCACCATCTTGCCAGAGGTCATCTTTAGAAATATATTTCCACAACCTTGAATGTTGGCCGTTGCAGAATTTCCCATAAAAATGGTCTCGTCGGGTCCAGTGAGAGCATATAAAGCAAATGCTTCTCTAACAGCACAAACATGGGGGGTGGCACCGGAATCAATCCACCACTCCTTAGGATTTCCCACTAAGTTGCATTCAAACAACATAGCACACAAGTCATCAATATCATTATTTGTTTGAATCATATTTGCTTGACCTTTTTTCTTCTCTTTCTTTGGAGCACAACATTCTGCAGCTTTGTGTCCAATCTTTCCACAGTTGTGGCAGTTTCCCTTGAATTTTTTCTTGTTGGGATAGTTGTTTGGTCCAGAAGACTTCTTCCGCTTCTTCGGATTGGTTGGATCAATTTCAACAATATTTGCTCCCATAATTATTGAGTTCCCACGTGCTTTCTTTTCAACATCTTTATTTTCCTCTTCGATCCTCAATCGAACAATGAGATCTTCGAGTTTCATCTCCTTGCGCTTGTGTTTCAAGTAGTTCTTAAAGTCCCTCCATAAAAGAGGTAACTTCTCAATCATTGTTGCAACTTGAAACGCCTCATTGATGACCAAACATTAAACAAAAAATTCATAATTAGTAATAGAATTGATACTTTCAACAAAAGCGGATTATACCTTCAGCAAGGAGGTCATGAATGATAACTTGCACCTCTTGAAATTGGGTAATGACAGGCTTGCTGTCTACCATCTTATAGTCCAAAAATTTGGCTGTAATGAATTTCTTCAAACCGGCATCCTCGATTTTATACTTCTTTTCCAATGCCTCCCATAGTTCTTTCGAAGTTTCCACATTAGTATAGACGTTGTAAAGATCATCCTCCAGTCCGCTAAGAATGTAATTCTTGCATAAGAAATTTGAGTGCTTTCATGCCTCAGTCACCATAAAACGTTCATTCTCAGGGGTTGATTCCGGCAGAACTGGAACATTCTCTTTGATGAACTTTTGTAGACTCAAAGTAGTCAAATAGAAGACATCTTTTGTTGCCACCGTTTGAAGTCAATCCCGGAAAAAATTCGGATTTTTCCGCCGACGCCGATGGTAGCACATAACGACTGGAAGAAGCAACATTGCTCGTAGAGCCAACCACATGAGTTCCTGTTTTTGTCATTTTTGTTAATCACAAAACAAAAACAAAATTAATTAACGGTGAAGTATTTAAAATCTTAAAACCGAATAACTTTAACAGAAACAGATTAAATACAATGGTGAAGATTTTATTTCTTCAAACCGAATACAAAAAGAGTAGAAAATTCGAAGATTTTAGTCTCTAAACTGGGAGTAGAAATCACTAGGATTTAGTCTCACACAAACAGAATACAGAAAAATAAATTAAGTTCCTTAAGCTTGTTAGTATCTGTATTCGAAAATAATATTGAAAAAATAAAAATGCTATAAAAGAAGAAATGTAGAAGAATAAGGAACTTAATTTTCTCCTAGTACTCGAGGTTTAGGATCATTTCCTCCCAGGATAGAACAGATTACCCTCACTGGTGTAGCGGTACTTCAAATCCCAGTGACAACGAACGCAAAGAACAATAGTAAATCACAAATTATTGATTTCTTTTCTGTTAAAACAATGCAGAAAGAAGAAAGAGAAATTAGAATTTTCGTAAGGAAAATCTGAGGGAGAGTTCATGTATTTATAGGCATAAATGTTAGGTTATACTGAAGAGTTACAACTCTTCAAGTAAGGTTGCAACTCAAAATGGTTGTTTTATAAAAACAGCTATTTATGCAAACCGTCAAATTCAAATTATAAGGAAAAATTAAAACAGAGGAAAATTGAATTACCGTTACAGTAACGGTCTTGGATTAATTAATATTGCGCTAATATTAACAAATAAGTTTGGTCCAAAAAACTAATCAATCAATCATTTGACCGAAGCCGAAGCTGAGCCGAGCGACGACGACAGTGTGAGGCTTGCCTTCTTCTTAACTCTTTAAGAGCTAGAAGAAGACCAATTGTATATATACCCATCAAAAGTCTTTTCCTCCTCCAATATGGGACAATGTCCCTTTGTCCAGGAGGAAAAATTAATTTTTTAATTTTTTCCTTTATTTCTCATTCATCCTCTTTTAAGCTTTAAGAAGCTTATACCCAACATTGATTACATAACGATAACTTGTACTATAGCGTTATATTTCCCTAAAGCGCTGGCTAGAGCGGACCATTCTTCTTTAACCATTAACGCCTTCTTATCCCGCGACAGGGGAGGATTTAGCCTATATTTATGATGCAGGTGAACTCATGATCTGCTATCAAACTAGGTATGTTATATAGATATTTTGTAAAATCGATCTAATATTATAAATTAGACTCTATGTTACAAAAATATTGAACAATGCAATTGATTGAATATTGAGTTATTTATTTCAAATAACCGGGATCAATTCATACTTGGTGCTTTTTTCTTCTTTTTAATGGGACATGATAAAAATCTTAGAGCCGCATCTAATGATAGGTGTGATGAATGACTCTTTAAGCATAGAAGGACCTTGTTTCATGAGTGGTAGGTGAGACTATGAAAACTACGAGGGACAATGGAAAACATGTTTTAAATAACAAAAATAAAATAGTTCTTTTTTTTGTCCAAGAAAAATAAAATAGTTACTAACAATAGGAACCGTTCAGAAGCCAGCAGGGTTGTAGATTTGTAGGTGCCCTACCAACCCATTTTCGGATGATGCTTTTTATTTACAAAATCATTCTAAGATTTTATGCTTCTGACTAGAAAAGTTTTATTCTAAGCTTCTTCTCTTTGTGAAAAAAGTAGTTAGCTTTTAACGAAAAAGGTTCGATATTCTTAGCAAGAATCAAATTCTATATTCCAATATGGTGCCGTTTGTCTCTAACATAGAGAAAGCATAANCCCCCCCCCCCCCCCCTCCCTCCTCCAAAAAAAAAAATTTTGATCAAGGCAGCCGAATGTTAGATTCTTTTTAAGATGAAGGTGAGCTCAATCTATGTCATACAATATAGTCAATTTCAATTGTGATAAGTTAAGCGAGAACGTTTTAGTAGGTTGATTATTAATTAATAAATTATGAAGGAAACTCTTTAAAGTAACGGATTCGAGTTGTAAAAGCAACTAGAGTTTGTTGTTTATAATTCCTTATGTGGATATGGCATATCTTATGTAGTAACCTTTTTGTTTTAAATTAAGAAATAAATTATATTTACGAATTAGATTGTGGCTAGTTGATTGATTTGAACTTTGAAGTAGCGTGGAAATTGTGCAAAAGAAGTCGCTTTGCTTTATCAAAAAAGAAAAGAAAGGAAGATAGTGTAGGCATAAAAAATCAGTAAAAGTTAAAAGAGGGCAGCAAACTGTATGCCAAAAAGACATACTCCTACTTTAAAAGGCAGCGCCTCTCTCCGCCTTCCTCTCTCTCTCAATTGGCGGCAAAAGTGAGAGAACTGTAACGATGGAGAATGGTGCGCTGATGAAGAAGCAAGTGCTTCTCTACCACTGTGTTGAGATGGAGGAACTTGCTCGCAAAATTGCTTCTGAATCCGACTGCATTCACCTCCACTCTATTAACTGGAGGTAACCCCAACCTTATGTATCTTCCACTGCTTTATGGGTTCTTTATGATGTCTTTGTTTCACTCAACTGTATCAATGTTGAATTGCGTCTCATTTAAAAGCTTAATGAACTTTTAGCAATGAATAAATGTACTGTCGAATTGTGCCTCATTTAAGAGCTTACTATGAACTTTTAGAAATGAACACATTTACTCATTTATTATAAGTCTTTCACGTGTTGTCCCAGTCATTTTCATGAAGCAAGCAGGTGAAAAATTCAGTTTTTGATGCCATACATCCTAAAGCTTAACCTTTGGAGAAGTAAAGATACTTACTTATTTATTCTTTAATAGGTCTTTACATATACCCAAAGTTCAAATCTGTATTACATATAATACTCTTCAAAAGATGAAGTAGGAGTTTTGATAAGAGTAAGTCGAACCAAAATTCCCCCTTTTTATGTTTGAAGTTTTTCTTTGTTAATTGGGGTACAGTTTTTTAAGATGAAGGATGCTGCCGTACTAGATGTGTAAGTGAATAAAACACGGCTAATGGACTTGACTAAAGACTAACTTTTAGTAATGTTTTTAAATAAAATTTGAAAACAAAAAGTCAATTTCAACATTGACTCATGACTAGTAAAGTCTCACTGAGGAATGACCTAGCAAGATCAAAGGAAAAATAACTTCGCAGGGATCTTTGTATGTGATAACTGATATCTATCAAGTATCAAGTATGCCTCAATTCCGAATTAGTTGGGGTAGGCTGCAGCTGTATGAGTTCTCTATATCCATTTCGCGCTATTTAAGTCTCATTCAATCTAGAGGATTCATCAAAGTTTGTCTATTTTTACACTAGCCGTAAATCTACCTTGACTCTCCTCCTTTATCTCTGTTAAGACTATCTATACTTTGCTCACATTGGTGAAGTTTGAGCATATCTTTGTAAGGGAAAAATAGTTTTTTTATTGTTTATAAAGTTAGTTTGAGATTCCAATTGCTGCATCTTTTGTTATTGAGACCAAGTAAAGATACTTTAAATTGGCAATTTGTACATGGGACACTTTATACCTAGTTTACTGGTGGTCCTAGAAACTATGCTGAGACTTGTAAAATAGTTTGAATCGACTCCTTTTTTTAAAAAAAAAAAATTAACAAATACTGGTGCATGTTCCAGGAGTTTCGATGATGGCTTTCCAAATCTCTTCATCAACAATGCACACAATATCCGTGGGCAGCATGTTGCTTTTCTGGCATCTTTCAGCTCACCAGCAGTCATCTTTGAACAGCTTTCTGTGATATTTGCTCTTCCAAGGCTTTTTGTCGCATCTTTTACACTTGTACTGCCATTCTTTCCAACGGGATCATTTGAACGGATGGAAGAGGAAGGAGATGTGGCGACTGCATTTACTATGGCCAGAATATTATCAAACATTCCAATCTCGAGGGGTGGTCCAACCAGTGTAGTCATCTATGACATACATGCATTACAGGTTAAATTTCATTTCTTTCACACAATTGTCGGTCCTCTCTGCTCATATGGTTGCTTAGGCTACTTGTATCTTGGATTCTTTAATTCACTTTTGCAAGAGATAATGGATTTCAGCTTAATTTCCTTTTTCCCTGTTTTTTGAGGTTCCAAAGTTATGCTGACGAGACCAACTTGACCCGTTCATGTATTCTTAGCTCAGATGTTTCTCGAGATGTTTATGGTCATACCTCTATGTTTCTTCTTTTTCTTTACTGCAGGAGAGGTTTTATTTTGGAGACCACGTTCTGCCTCTGTTTGAGACTGGAATCCCACTGTTGAAGCAACGGCTTCAGCAACTTCCACAGTCTGAGAAGGTAGGCTTTTTTCCTGATAAGCATATTTATCCTCATTTTTGCACAGTTGAGGACTTAACATATTAAAAATGGTTATTTGTCCAGTAACAAAAAATATCACGTCGCTACAATTTTTATATTCCAGATAGTTATAGCCTTTCCTGATGATGGAGCTTGGAAGCGGTTTTACAAGCAATTGGGTCACTATCCTGCTGTTAGTAAATAATAGACTTTCTTCTTTGGTTTCTCTATGCTACCTTATATCAGCTTGAAGTTAGCAGATTTTCCTCTCTTAGGTGATTTGCACTAAAGTCCGAGAGGGTGATAAGAGAATAGTCAGGCTAAAAGAGGGTAATCCTGCCGGTTGTCATGTGGTCATTGTTGATGACTTGGTCCAATCTGGAGGTACCCTAATTGAATGCCAGGTAATCCTGCCTCTTGAATCTGATAGGTGTTATTATATTTGTAACCCAGGTCCTTAAATTTGCATCACCTGAACGTAATGATTATTTTATATTTTACTGTTGGTCCAGTGTCCGGCTTCCTTAGTTCTGGGGCTGGAAAGCAGTCTTATAGAACTCTGGTTCTTCCCTTATTTTACATTTGAACTTTGAAGAGATGTATTATGCATTGACTTCTATTTTCTAATTGCTTCTTGTCATTTGTTTCCTGATTTCCTTTACCAGTAGAAAATATGTTTTGTTTGTTCAAATTCTGTGTAGATGCCATTGCTTGTTTAGCATCCCATCTTTTCAGTTCGAAAATCATTTTTGGTGTAAGATATCCTTCCCTATGCACGCCTTCCCCCCAAAAAAATATCCTTCCCTGTGCATAATCTAAACCGACCATTTGCTTCTCCAATATGTGTCAACTTGCGACTTTTAGCTGCAATGTCTTGAATAGACATATTGGCGCTTCTCCTCGTCAGTTCTGTAACTAATTGTTTAAGGGTTGTATAAGATAGCCGTCCATAATTGGACGAGGGAACCTTGAAGATCCCAACATGTCCAACCAGAATATTAAAACAATAACTGAATCGTGAAAAAGGGAAAAAAGTAGTTGTGTGTGTGTGTGTGTGTGTGTTGTGTTATCTGTATGTATACACGTATATTTTTTGGATGAAGATATATACACGTATATTTATAACCAGTACACCGTTGTGATGTGATAACACCTTGATGACTGTCTTTAGGATCAGCTCCTCCACTTTGTTCATTCTGACTTACTAAAAACTTTAGGAATTTACATCATAATAAGTGCATTGGCTTTTTCTTCTTTATGGCATTGGTATGGCTTACACCGCTAACGCTTTCTTTCTCTACCTCTTGGTTCACCAGAAAGTTTTGGCAGCTCATGGTGCAGCGAAGGTTAGTGCATATGTGACTCACGGAGTTTTCCCTAAGCGATCATGGGAGCGTTTTGTTCACAAGGATGATGGTAACTATTTGTATTTCTATCCAGCTGACTTTTAGTTCTCTCCTTCTCTATTTACCTGGTTTACTGACTCTGGCAATATACCCTTCTTGTGTTCAGGCTCAGAGAATGCATTCACTTACTTTTGGATCACAGATTCGTGTCCCCTCACTGTGAAAGCCATTGCTGATAAAGCTCCTTTTGAAGTTATAAGTTTGGCAGGATCAATAGCTGATGCACTTCAAACCTGAGAACTTTGTTTGATAGGTCAGTTGTAGTGGAAAGGGAACATGATCATTCTTATGATTGTTGGAGTGTTTGTTCAAGGATTTTAATTGGCTTAGATGGAACATTAACCTTGTAAGAGAAACTTCTAATGTGCTGAACCCAATTGTAATAACATATTTACTTTGTCAAGTGATTTTCTAGAGCACAGCCACTTCTTAGTTTCTTGCACAAATAATATTTTTATCTATCTACATGCATGTTCTTATCTACATGAGTTGGAACAAGATCCTCAGAGTTTTTTCCCACAATATTATAAGGCAGAATACTTTTTAAGCTATCAGATAAGTGATATTTTCTTTACAAAAAACAATTGATTTTGCTTTAGATTGACCCTAAGGAAAAGTGGTGCTGCTAAAAGAAGAAACACAGCGTGACATGGAGCTTGAATCTGATTTTACTGTCAAACTGATTTGGCCATAAATAATACTATTCAACTTTGATGAAATATATAAAACCTGTTTGAAGAGTATCTTAAGTGAAGTGAATTATTACTGATAAATTTGTCTTTTTCCAAGTAAAATTAATGTCCAAATACAACTCTTTTCTATTTTCACCTCCTAATAATAATTTTCCGAATGGCAACTCTCCACCAAACGTGAAGAGTTTCTCACCAACCTCTTGCGCAAGTCCTACTTCATTTTTGTTTTTCGACAACAATTTAAACTGAGGGTTTGGCTCAAGCTACTCAGTTTTACACTCAACTTCAACTTCAATTTCCCAACAGAAGAGCTAACTATCAACTCAGCAAAACACAATCTCAACATGTTTGGCATTATTGACTCAGAAAAAAAACTTGGGTTGACAGAATAAGTAGAAGCATACATTTTACTGCACAGTCAAGTACAACAGTTGTCTTCATTGAAACAGTAAAAAGGTGAAATTCATAAACAGAGGAAGGGTGTGTTTTCCATCCTATACACTTAGAAACAGCCCCATTACGCTGAACATGTATAGCATCTGGTAATACAAATATACCACAAGGTACATGACAACCGAAGAAAAAAGTAGAAACGAAAGTTTCTCTACACCGCTAGCAACAAAGCATATCAACAAGCAGAGAGACTTCACAAATTGCCTGAATGCTTCACCTTATCAATTCCCCTAGATAAATAGGGTATCGTCACTCAAGGTATAAACAAAATGCTCTCTGCATCATAATTTTTTGTCCCGTATGCTTTGGAGTGTCGTTCATTCAAAAAGCAGACACTGCCTAGCACACACAAGACTATATCCGATTTCCGGGTTAATAAGTTATTATGTACTATTTCTATTCACAGTTAGAACTCATTGAGTCATCTGCCTTCCCCGTTCATGTAGAGCTAATTTTCAGGGTTGTCATCTAAATCACCCTTTGGACTATCCAGAGAATCTCCAAAACAGGACCCATCAGGCCGACGCACACAAATGTTCAGATTGTTGGATGGCAACGGTTCCTGAAAAAAGACGGAACAGGAAAACCATTTTAAATGAGCACGCGACAGAGCAGACAACAATATCAAAGATGGATAAACCATTATATTTAGCTGGCCTTGTAACCCAACAAACTGCATTAGCTCAACTGTATGCAGCTATTCGTTTGTAGGTTTAATAGGACTCTCCGAAAATGTCGATGGGTGCATGCCGGATCCTCCAAAAGTTTAGTGCATTTTTGGAGGATCTAACAGGGGTGCAACAGCTGTATTGGAGAGTCCGAGCAACATAGATCAGACAGTCATGCTACCTGGTCAGCTGCTTCTTGGCCCTCTGACCGGAAAAGAATTGGTCGGCACCGCTTGTCTTCATTCATTAAGCTTGAGTTCTGGAAATGAGCAACCAAGGCAGCCTTCCCCTGGATACGTGCATAAGCCAAGGAAGCAACCTTTTCACTGTTAAACTTTTCCCACTTCTTCCCATTGAATACCTGCACAAATATCTCATTAAGTCATTTCAAACAGACAAATATAACTATGCTAAGCTTTTTTAAATAAGTAAAAACACCACATTCAATGTACGAGATGGATACAAAATCGTCCACTATACAAACTTTAGGCTGGTACTCCATGTACTCTCTTTTCTTCTTTTCAATAAATACAATATGCACTTCAGAGTTCAGACACCGCAGAAATCTCACCACCAGGAATGTTGTATTGTAAAAGAACAAACCTCATAAAAGGAGATGATATTTGAAGGAGACACCATGTTGATGAAGGCATAACCAACGTTACATTTGTTCTGAAGCAGCAAAACCATAGAAATAAGTTCTGGTCTTCAATATAAATTTATTGGAAGATGTGAAGACATAACAATATACTGTACTACCTTGAAATCAATAGGCAAGTAGAGGAAATCATATGTATTCTTATGAGTTTCGTCAATTGCTGTGAGTAGCATCTTTGAAGTGTACCTTAATAGGAAGAACACGAATGGTTAAGCAAAAAATAATCATACAAAAATTCAAAATTCCCTAATTCAGAATTAGACTGTTCTTACTTGTTTGGGATGTTTTTAATCATTAAAGTAGTCCTACTATCTTCTCCACTCATGATCTTCTTCAAATCAAGCTGATATTGTTTTTTGTTGTCTATCTCATTTCCAGTCTCAACTCCTCGACTTCGACCTCGTTCTGTTAGCCCTTCACTGTTAGCCATTCCTATTCCTCTGTAAGAGCTATTTCCGAAAAATAAATTCCCGTTCCTAGCCAGTGACATCATTCTAGGGCTAGGAGAACCACCTTCAGTAAAGTTCCCAGCAAGAGAAACACCTATGTTCATTGCCCCTAGGCCACCTATACTCATGAAATGACTTCCATTGTTGCGACTAGAACCAGGACTACCATATGCAACTGGGTGCATATATGATGTTTCAGGAGACTCAGAGAAAAAACCTAAATGCCTATCCAGAGGAATTCCTGATGGAGCAGATCCAACATGATGTGATCCGAGGAACAAGCCCTGCCGACGAGGATATGGATAGCCTTGCCCTTGCCCATTTGATCCAAATGGATGTGTCCTTGATGAAGTTGACCAGACAGAAGAGTCGGTATGGTCCGACTGTACGGGGGGACTTCCCCAAAGAAATTGTGGACCAGAAAGCATCCCAATCCCGGATGACTTAGACTCACCAAACGACATAGATCCCATGTTCAAACGTGGTATATGTTCAGGAACTGAATGGGAATGCTGATAACCCACTCCTTGGACTGACTTGGGACTAGTAATTGCCTGATTCAGATGGCCAAGTCGTCGGGGATCTTTACCAATTGGTGCGATCTTAGGAGTTGACAAATGGCCTGGAAGAATAGAAGCCAGCCCTGGCATATGATTGCCGTTCACAGGGCTGAGATTTCTCAGACCGGGCGATTGATTATAACCTAGCAATGAGTTGGGCTCAACAGGACTGCCAAAGTTTGACCAGCTACCTGTTGGATAGAACAGAAATTTTAGCTTATCACATGAACTCTCCATAATTAAAACCAGTCATTTATGAAAGTGAGAATACCTGGAGGAGAGCTGGCTACTGGAGAACCAACTGAGTGCCTAAAAGTTCGAACTTCTTCATGTTCATAGTCCTGACCAAGATGCTGCATCAAGCTACATAATGGATACAAAGTCGTCAATCTTTGTTCTGAATATAGTCAAAAACTTGCATCCTAATCCACACAAATGACATCTATATATTGAAAGCAATGATTATCCCATATTTCAAGGAGAAGGGCAGGGTTTAGTTTACACTAACTGAGACATCATCAAGGCATCCAAGCACAATGATTTCAAAATCAACAGGTGTCGCTTGTTTGCATAGGATATCAGACTACAACAAGAGTTCTTTTTCTTTCTTTCTTTCTTTTATTTCCTTTTTGTTCTTGGTGTTGTTCTTCTTTTCTTTTATTTATTTTTGGATGTATGCAAGTCCATTAGCACTTGTACAGGTAAATTCTAGCTCATAAATTTCATCAAGAGGTTCCATTAAAGAGAAAATTATGGACATACTTTCGACGGGCTCCACCAGGCCGGCTCGGTTCAAGTTTTATCCGCTTACCAGCTATGTCACTCCTATTTAAAGCCTTGAGAGCAGCCTCAGCTGCTCTAACATCGTAAAACTCAATGAATTTATGATGGCGCTTGTGCGGTGTTTCCCTGATCTGCATTTTCCATGCAACATGAGCAATCAAGCTAATCATAAATTGACAGAATGTTGCATATAAACACAAACAACATCAAAGTGAATAATTCGGCGAAGCTGCTACCTCCTTCACTTCCCCGTAAGCCCCAAATATGTGGCGGAGATCCTCGTTGGATACTGAAGGATCCAAGTTGAAAATCACCAGCGTTCCTTGGTTAATATCTTTCTCTGATGGATTTTCCTGGACATAGGAAAAACAATGACAGTTAGAAATTGGCCCTTAAATATGGGCAGGTCTACCCATTAAGAATGACTATTATCTTTACTCAGACCTTAGGAATTGAAAAATGAATGTCTAGCTTTCTCCGTCTTAGAGGCTTATTTTGTAGTGCACGCATTGCAGTTCGAGCAGCTCGGATATCATAGTAAGATATCATCACAAAGCCCCTATGCTTGCATGCAGTATACAAAGTTCTGATATCACCATATTGCTTCAGGGAAAAAAGTAAATTATAGCAGGTCAGTATTACTTCTCAAGACAAATTATTTACTAATGGGTACAGTGTTCAAGCACATAATATGTTGGACAAAGGAGAGTTTTTCTCCGAAACAAACAGAATAACCTGCGACTATCTGACCGGCAACAAGGAAGACCACAGAAGGAATAGTCAATAAGAGACGTGACCGTAAGGACTGCACTTTAGTTAAAATATTACCTCAAAGAGAGATTGCAGCTCGGAGTCCTCTACATTGCTGTTAATATTCCGAACAAACAATGTCCTAGAAGGATGCTCTCCATATGGGTGTTCTCCCACAACAGTTCCAGCACCGTTGGGGAAGACATAATGTCCAACACTACTTCCAAGAATACAATCAGACAAGCTTAACTTTGCAAAACCATTAAGTGAGTTATCCTGAGAAGCATCAGGTTCCAATTCTAGTCCTCCACCACTGCCAAAAAAATCATCTTCCAAGTCTTCCAGCTGAGTTGGCAACCCACTAAGATCAAAATCATCCATTATGCCTGCTAGTAGCTCATCTTCATCCCCAGGGAGCAAACACCGATCTCGGCTTGGTTCCTCTTCCAGTGGATCTTTCATTTCATCTTCTAAATGAAATTTGCTTAAGCTGGGTGAGTTATCATCAATGGATTGACCATAGTTCTCAGATTCAGCAAAGTTTACTGCACATTGACCAAAGTTGTCAAAAGAATCTCTCCAATTGAAGGAAGATAAGAAGCTTAAAAGAAGAAACTTGAACATACATTTTGCATGTGGCAGAACAGGCAGTGAACTAGAAAACAAGCTTGCATCAGTTGATGCATGATGTGCAGCTGCTCCGAGGGGGATTTCCCAGGCATTCCTCTCTATACCAGAAGTCTTTGCTGATGGAACTATTTAGATATGCAAATGATTGAAACATATACAGCTTGTTAAGAACATAACAAGGATTGTGCCAAGAACAGGTTTACGTTTTTCATATGTTATAGAAAAAAATTACCTTCAAAGCCATCTAACATGGGTTTAATTAGAGACCTCTCCATTAATCAGTTTCTGCAAACATGAAGAAAATGAGATGTCCGCAGAGGCATATTTCATGAAGGGAAGTCATGACAGTGAAAATGTCAATATTTTTAAGCTCAAGCAGCAACTATATCACAATCCAGGCAGATTACATTGGATATTACTCCTTCCATCAACTCAGCAAGTTAAACACTTTATCAACCAAAAAAGGAACAAGAGCAGCAGAACTTAATTTTGAAGTAATGTTTAAAATTTTCAATGAAATCTAGCTCTTAGAGACTCTTTAGCCACTCAGTGAACAACACAAAGTTTACTCTATCGAAATATTAAAGTACATCTCTCACTGAAGGAGAGGAGATTATTCACGGATATAGACCTTAAGGACCTAGCACATAAGAAAAGTAAACAGGGTAAACTTTCATGTCTGGAGTTTTATGCAACTGTAAACCAACATGATTATTATATAGGACCCAAATTTATAATCTATTCGCTCTATTGCAAATCTTAATGAACTAAATGTTCTCATCCTCCCCAAATTTATTGGGAGCACACACTGAAGTTGGCAGAGGAGTTGAATCAAAGTAAAAAATCCACAACCTAAAAGAGCCATCTAATGTGCTATGACAAATAATGGAAATTATACAGAAGCTGCAATAATCCATGCTTCCTTCCCACAACTATAGTTCCGAGGCCACAAAATGTGACAACATCAAATTAACACATCACCACGATTAGATTCCTAGGTGATCAATCATCAATCATCAATCATCAAGCTAAATTTCTTCATCAAAAAAATTATACTTATGGAAAAGGAACACGGAAAAAGAACCCTGGCTAACAAAAAGCTCAATGCTTTGAGGAGCCCACGACAGAATCGAAACTATTTCAGACAAAAAGCAAAGATTAGTTCATGCAATCCACTTTTCTGTATGGTCAACCCTAGAAAACATAAAGAAACAAACAATTGACATCACAATCATTACCTCACCTAGAAATGAAATAAACCAAAACCTAAAATGATCACAACTTTATCACTAAGACGAAAGAAAATCACAAAGTCAAACGCCAAGCAGATGATATTCAGCAAGAACTTGAACACTAACTAATTTATTAAAGAGAACTAAAAGAACAAACAACTAACATTAAACCCCAAAAAGATCATAACTTTAACACTAAGAACCAAACAAAATCACAAAGTCACAAGCCAAGCAGGTGATATTCAGCAAGAAATTGAACACCCACTAATTTCAAGGAAACTAAAGAGAAAAACAGTTGGCATCACCATCATTACTTCCCCTTTAAAATAAACCAACCAAAACCCAAAAAGATCACAACTATAGCATTAAAAACCAAAGAAAAACATAAAAAGATCAGAACTTTAGCATTAAGAGAAAAAAGAAAATAGCAAACCCACATGCAAAAGCACGCAATTCAGCAAGAACTTGAACACCAACTAAAATTTTCAAGATACTAAAAACATAGACCGCCAAAAAAATGGCTAAAGAGACAGGTGAAGTACCTCCTAGAGAATGAAAAGGTGAAATTTTTCGGGAAGATCACAAACTGACAAAAAGACACTAGAGAGAAAGAGAGAGAGAGAGAGAATGAGAAAGAGAGAGAGTTTATGGGAGAAAAGAAGAGGGAAAATAAAATAAAATAAGTTTCGTAGAGGCAGAGGAAGAGCTTTCTTCTACTCTTTCACTTCCTTCTCTCCCGCCGGGACACTAGTGAATTATTATCATTATTATTATGAATACAGACAATACAACTCCTAGAAGAGAGAGTAAAAACCCCACCAACACAAAACCAAAAGGGGTCCAAAACACAACACAAACACACGGTGGGGAGAAAGAGAGAGAGGAAGTGGAGCATGATTGGAGGGAAAGAACTCGTATAAAAAAGAATATCTTACAATAGTAATAATTTGTTTCTTTTTCGTTTTCCTAGAAATATATAGGTGATGACGGGGTTTTAAATATTTACAATGTTACTGATGGGGTGTCGATAACCTTTAAAAATCACTAAATCAATCGAATTGTACCATATCAAATAATATGATAGGTTTTTAATTTTATAAAAATAAATCAAAAATATAAAACTGTACCGAATAAATTTATATAAAAAATATAATATATTTTATATACTACATTTGAAACTAACAATGCATTAAGTTATTTTGGCCTTGAGATTATGAAAATGGTTACAAGTGACCAAGTAATTAATACTCAATTTTCAACTTCTAAACTTATTCTACAATTTATACTGAAATTAAATTAGTTTCAAACATCTAGAATAGCAAGCCACTAGACATTCTAGCGATCTTCGGTTGCAATCCACAAGGTATCAGATATATTTCGCTAGCAACTCACAAGGTATTGGATATACTTCTTCTCGTATGATTTATATATCTCTTGTCTCTGCTTATAATGGATGAATCTATTCTAAATATCTTTCATGTTACTTTGATTCATCACTTTTAAAATAGTAAAAATATCTAAAGAGTTTTCTAAAATCATATGCACATTTATCGCATTCTAACTTTAAGTAGCGACTCCTACATGAATTTAAAAAATATATAAAAATTAACTGAACTGTACTGATACAAAAAAAAAGCGACATGGTTGGAGGGTTTCAAAAAGTCTAATTTTAGTTATATAAAATAAAGTAACCGAAGGATTGATATAGTACAAATTTTATGAAATAATCGGTCGAACCGTACCATTGGCCCCTAGTTGTTTTACCAAAAAAGTTTTAAACTTTTTTTGTCAAACTGATTAATGAGAAAATAGAGGGTGAATCCTAGTTGAATATAATAACTACTAGATGTGAAATTTAGATATAGTGATGAGGTAGGGTCGTGTCCGATATTAATGAATGCCAACTAAAAATGTTCAATGATTGTCAATGAATGTAGCAATGAAAGTATGCAAGAAATGTAGATAATGGCAATAAATGTAAAAAGAAAGAATTTGTCACCCAAATGTTAGATGATTTGGATGATTCTCCTTTCTGACAACGACGTGAGATAATAGAAAACGAAGGTGGATAAGGAATCCTTGGATCTTGTGAATAAAAGATGTATATTGAGCAATAGAATAAGTGCACAAGACAAGCTTTTGCATCTTCCTTATAGTCAACCATTTACAATATCTTCTTCTAAGAAAAGTTAAGATCCTCTTTTGTTCCTTATCTTTTCCTATTTATAGGGAATATTCCTAGGAAACCTTAAAAAGTACAATTGAAGGAATATTCAATTCCTTCTCACTATTCTAAAACTTATTCTGACCGTTGTTGTTATCCGATCTCTACACGACCTCGGCGCTAGTCCTTCTCTGGGACACTCCTCGCCACTGAGTCGTGGTCGGCCTCGACCTCGACCGCATCTCGCCATTTGCAATCATTAAGTTCAGGCCAAATTTCGACCAATACAGTTAGTCCCACTGCTTGTCGAGGATGTCCTCTTGGATGTTCTTGATAAGCAGATTCCGTCTGCGACCGGTCAAAGGAAATTTGGTCATGATGACTAAATCTAACCGATCGAGGTTGAACTGGTGATGGTCGCTTACAGGGTCGTGGTTGGCATGACTGGCGTAGGATGATGTCATGGCCACGCGCGTCATCATTACGCGTCTTCCCAATGCAATGTGTCGCTTCATGTACCTCTGTTGCTTCAATTTTGGTGCCTCTGACGGCTCTTTGCCTCGATTCAGGCGCTACCATACCCTATAAATAAAGGAAGGGGGATTTCATTACCGAAACTTTAACATTTCCTATTCTATATGCACTTTGCTCATTCTTCAGCTTCTTCTCTGATCTCCGTCTCCGATTTTCTTCTGTTCTTTTAGTTTCGGCTTCCGATTTCTTTTCCGGTCGGTACTTCCTTTTTCCGTCTCCACCGTATATCGTTTGTTATGAAAAATGTCAGATTCTCCTCATACTTATGACATAGTATCATATGCCACCCCATTATCGGTAGCCATTCCTTCCGGCATCGGTGAACCCATGGTTGAGGAAGATGAGAGTTTCCCCACCATGGAGAAGGTGGTTCCTCGGAACCCTTCGGTTAGGAATGACTTTCCTAAATAACATACCCCTGCTCCTGCTCAGGTACTCTCCGAAACGGGGCCGAGTCAAATAGCCGCCCTCCGGTCTAAGTTCGGTATCCCTCCTCACGTCGATATTGTTTCGGCGGGGCGCGACATAATACAAGTTCACCGGCCTGGGTATTACGCTTTCTACGTCTATCCGTTCTTGGTGGGTTATTCTCTTCCTCTACCCCCACTAACGGAGGAATTCTGCCATTTTTACGGCGTCTGCCCGGTGCAGCTCTTCCCCTACTTGTACAAGGTTTTTCTGATGCTGGCGAAGTTCGTAGAGTTGGTCGGCTGCGAGGTCTCTATTCATCATCTGTTGCATCTCTTCTCGCCCAGTTTCTATAGAGGCACGTTGATTCATCTCTGACATCATGGGACCAAAGGATTGGTGCCCGGGATGGATGATAAGGCGAACCGGCGGTTCTGGTGTAAATACTTCTTCATCAGAACCGAGCACTTAGTGGCAGACCCAACCGGGTTCCCCGAGCAATGGAACTTCAATCGTAAGGGTCTATTATCACTTGCCATATGTTCCTTATCATCTCTCTTTTCTTTTCTTGTCTCTTTTTTTTTGTTCTCGACTTACTCATGGCTTTTCTTCTTTCAGCTGAGAAGCGTCCACCTTCCCTCGTTTTTGACATTGAAGGTTGGGTAACTCGCATTTTACCCCATACTGTGGGAATTCGCAACTGGGCATCCTTTCAAGGCGATTTGGGCCTAAGCCCTCGTCCAGTAAGTTTTATTTTTACTTTATAACTTTTCGCCGTTCACTACCATCCTTTAATGTAATTTTCTTTCCGTGCTAGGCCGACGATCTTCCAAGAAGGTGAAGGCTCCGGTGCCTGCATTTCACCAGGAAGTCGCCTCAGTCGGGATGTAATTCATACCTGTCGAGTCTGTACAAGGGGGATCAGACTCAAGCTCTATTATTGGGGGATTCTTCCCCCCGGGCTGTTGCTACGCCGGACGAGATCTCTTCTCAACCCATCCTTCACCTAGTCGACGAGTCGTCTCACGGCGAGTAGGAGGTGTCACCGAGGAAGAGACGAAGGGTAGAGACTGGGAAGGCCACTTTTGCTGATGCTGAGCCGGAAGGGCTCATTGACCTGGAAGCGGAGTCGGCGTCTTCACTAAATATCGAGGTTGCTCCTGCGCCGGGTGCCGTCATGGAGGGGAGGCCATCTGCGGTTGAGGGGGTCCATGGTAGAGGGGATCCTACACGGGCTGTCGAAGTTGGCTCATCATCAACAGTCAGGAGAGATAGAGTCATTCCTGTGGAAGACGATGAGTCTGGCTCTACCATCGACCCTGAGGAGGCACGGGCCTTCGAGGAGAGGGTTACTCGTGTGGAGATAAGGACGGAGGGTCCTAATCGGCACATAGTCATCCCTGTGAACTATAACCTCTTGGTCGACTCAGACGGGTGGTGTTGTCCTTTGCTCCTTTGTGTGCGGAAGCTGAGAATAGGACGTTGCAGACGCTGAGAGATGCAGACCTATATCTAGGTATATCGGGCATGGATTTGCGAGTAAGTTTCACTTCTCCCCCGCTAAGTTTATCCATTTCATATGTACTTTTATTCTTGTTGACTTGCCTTCCTTTGTGTGTTAGACTCTCATCTTGGAGATTGAGCGTGACCGGTGAGAAGACCAGATGACTGCTCTCTTTAAGAGGATGGAATCCAAGTATAGAGAGTATCGCTCCAAGCACCAAACGCTGGTCAAAATCGTTGCTGAGGACGGTTAGTTTCAGTCAATTTCGCGGTGAGATCAAACAAAAGGACGAGGAGCTGAAGGAGAAAGATGAGAAAATTATGAGGGCCATCGGCCGGTGCAGCGTGTTGGAAGGGACGCTCAGGTCTAAGGAGGATGAACTTGAGGTAAGTAAGGGGTGATGGCTGAGAATGCGTACCTCCAGGCGCAAGTGGCGTCCTTAAAGGTCGAACTAGAGCAAAGTGAAATTAGGGTCGTCAACTCGAGGAAAAATTTAAGTGTTAGGGTCGAAGAGCTGAGCCTAGCTGAGAAAACCAGGATGGCCGCCATGACGGAAGCGGCAACTTTAGGTAGTACCCTACGTGTTTGTATGTCTGAGCGAGCTAGTGAAGCAGAAACTTCGGCGCTCAAGGTGGCAAGGTTGGAAGAGCGGATTGAGGGTTTGGAGGCAGAGCTGTTTGGGCTAAATGAGTAGGTCGTCACCTGAAGGACCGAGAAGAAGAAACAGCAGGCCCAACCGTATACTTCTCATACTTCTGCCGATCCTGGTGTGTCACGGGAGTTGTACGAGATGTGGGTTCACGCGGAGGCCTAACTTGATGTATATAGGTCTTTGAAGACGGCCAGAAAAGTTTCTGAGTTGGTGTTTGAGGATGTTCGTGTCAAGGCACGCGTAGCTCGTGACGCCTGTGGTTACGACCCTGGTATGTCCAGCGGGGACGATGATGAAGACGCCTTGGATGGGCTTGCCTCCGACCCTTGGTATGATGATGAGTATACCGGTGATGCTGATGAAGATGATGCGGCGTGAAGCTTTTGCACTTGGTTTTTCTTTTGTGTTTTGCTATTTTTTGTGGCGACGTCTCTCAAGCCCTTTGTAAAATGTATTAGAGTTGAACAATTAAAATGGAAAAATTGTCTTTTTGCTGTGTATTTTCGGATTTCCTTTTCTTTTTTCGTTGGTGTCTTCTTTTGTGAGCAAGTCCCTGTCTTTCGGTCAATTGGATGTAAAGTTGATTTGGACGAAGTGTAGATTAATTCGAATGAGGTCGAATTAAGGTTGTAAAGTGGGCCGGTTCGGCCCGGGCTCGGCCAGGCTCGCGAGCCCGGGACCGGGTTCCTAAGTGGGTCGGTTCAACCGGGCCTAAACGGTCCCAATGACTAGTTTTAAAAAAAATCTGAAAAAAAGGCCAACGGTTGGAAGCTTTAAATTATAGTCGTTGGCCTGCAAAAATAGCCGTTTGGCACTTTGAAAAATAGTCATTTTACCCTCCAACTTTATTTTAACCCAAAACTTTTTATAATTACACTTTTTCCCTATTCTCAACTATAAATACCTCCTCATTCTTTCATTTTTCTCACAAATCATCAATCTCTCTCTAATTTTCTTCTATAATTGCTTACTTTATTATTGTAATTTGTGAAAAATTGTCAAGTTGGTGAATTGAAGTCTTCAACGATATATAATTTTCAACAAGTTGTTCTTCAATTCGGCAAACTTCGTTCCAACTCTTAAGTTTTAATATTATAGGTTTGTTTGTTTTACTTTGTATAATTATAATTAATATGGCATATTCTTTGGAAAAAAATATTTGGTAAAAGTAAGGGAAAATCCAAGATTGGTGAATCTAGTGGCCAAGTTGTTACTCCTCCACTTCCCTCGGCTCCCCGACCCAAACTTGTTACCCATCCTACCCCTGCTTTTCTTGATAGCGGTAACACTTTATTACAATTTGCCGATAGTCAATTTTACCATGATATTGCACCAGGTGAACAATTAAACCATGAATATATGAATTTTCTATATGGTAATCCAACTATTGATGAAAATGATGATGAAAATATATATTTAGATGAAACACAACTGGATGACGATACACCCACTAGTCTTGTTGTTGAAGTTAACCCAACTGATAATCCAAATGATGCCCCGTCTGACCCTCCTGTTACTGCCCCTACTTTTTCTAGACAACCTTCTAAACGGAGCGAAACATCTATTGTTTGGGCATTTTTTATTCAACTAAGAGAAAAAAATAAGGCTAAGTTTAAAACTTGTGAAGCAGAGTTGGCTTTTAAATTTGTTGGACAACGGGAGGGGGGGAGGTACAGGAAGTTTGACTAGACACATAAAGAAACACCCTAGAGATAAAGTCAAATTTCTTCAAATGAAACATGCGGCCGAGGGGACAAGTGTACCTAGTCAAATTGACCCTAGTACCAGATCAAATCAATTTTAACCGGGAATTAACACTGTTACCAGTGGTATTTTATATTACGATCCAAGAAAAGATCCTGAAGAATTGGCAAAAATGGTTACTGTTATGTGCTTACCCTATAGTTTTCCTTCTAACTCTTACTTTGTGCATTATATTAGAAAAGTTTTTAATCCTACTTATAAAGGATGTCCTCACACAACCGTAAATAGCGATATTTATAAATGTAAACATGAATATGAACAATATTTGCGCTATTTATTTACTCATATAAATTATCGTGTTGCTATTACTACTAATATTGGTAGAAGTGGTAATAACTGTGATTATCTTACTGTTACCAGTCATTGGATTTATGAGGATTGGATAATGCAAAAACGCATTATTGCTTATAGAGTAATTAATTCACGTCACACAGGAAAGTTATTGCTCGTACGGTTACAGATATTTGTAGATATTTTTACATTAGAGATAAAATAATGTCATTTTCAATGGATAATGCTTCTAGTAACACTAATGCTATAGCCTTGTTACCACTACACTAGATCCTGCTTTTAGTAATATTTTTTATGTTAGATATATTTGTCATATTTACCATTTAATTGTCGGTGATGGTATGAAAATTTTAAATATTGAAATTGAAAAGGTTAAAATGGCTCTTAACTGGATTTTTTAGTCAAACCGTAGAAGTAGACTTAGAGAATATTTTAAAAGATGTGATGAATTTGGCCTAAGAGAAAGAAAGGTTCCTAAACCTTGTTCAACTAGATGAAATTACATGTATGAAAGTTTAGTGTTTCATATGAATATAGAAACCCAATAAACTCAACGTTTAATGCTCGTGTAGCTGATGATGATGAACACCTTACAAATCAGGATTGGACTAATGTTAAAATGCTTGTAGAGTTTTTAGAAAAATTTTATATTGCTACAAATAAATTATCTGGGCAATATTATCCTACTATTTCTAATTTTTTAGTTTGTCTTGTAGAACTTGCTACCTTGTTTAATCAATTTTCAAAGGGTGGGGTAATTTATGAACTTGCTATTGATTCTATGAGACAAAAGTTTAAAAAATATTTTTTCTCTATTCCCCCTATTTATGGTGTTGCTGCCTTGTTAAATCCTACTATGAAATTAGGAGGTCCTCAATTTTGGTATGAAAAAGTTTATAATGGTTTAGAACTTGAAGATGAGGAATTGTCTACACATCCAGAAGCAATAGCCTCAATTAAAATAAATGCTTTAACTATATATAGTGCTTATCAACTTTCCTTAGATCAAGCTAGACCAAATGTTCCAATTCCTACTTCTTCTAGTTCGCAATCATCTAAAAGAACTACGGGAGTAAGAGCACTTAGTGCTTGGACGGACTTCAGGGGTTCTCAAGGTTCTATGGCTAGTGATTGTTCACAACTAAATGAGCTTGAAGTTTATTTGTCACAGGTACTTGGAGAAGTGAATCCCGACGGCTCCTTTAATATTTTGGAATGGTATAAGGACAAAGAAAAATACTATCCGGTTCTTTCAAGGATGTCTCGAGACATTTTAACTATTCAAGCTTCAACAGTGGCATCGGAGAGAGCTTTCAGTCAAGCAAGACTTCAACTCGGTGATCATAGAGCGTGTATGAGGGAGAGCTTGGAAAAATCAGTACTCTTCAGAGATTGGATCCGTTCGAAACGAAGAAACTTTGGACTTGCTGAATCACAACCAGAGGTAGATGAAGCTTACGAATAAATGCTAGCTGAACTTGCAGAGGATGCTGCTTCGCCCGGAAGCGGTGATGAACAAGCTTCTTTTTCCGCCACCACCAACGAAAATTCCTCCGGACCTTGAAGGATTTATGAAATTTGTAAGAGATACAATATAAACTAATATGTAACTTGTATTTTGGCACATTTTGATTAGTTGTTTTCCTTTCAATGGTGGTATTAGCACCTTGTTGTGCTCATTCCATTGGGGGGGAGGGGGCGGGGAGACTAAGAAAGATATTTGCCATTTTTTATTAATGTCATAATAATAAAAATTATAACACATTCCCTTGAATATCTCTTTACAATATTTTTTTGTTTAAATTTGAATTACAAGATTTAAGTCACAATTATATAATATAATTTACAAGAAATTGCCTTAGATAAAAAAATTAAAAAAAATAGCTCGGCCCACTTAGGCCCGGGGCCCGACCCACTTAGCCCGGGACTATATGGGTCTAGGCCCGTCCCGATCCGGTTACAACACATAGGCCCGTGAAGCCCGAGACCTGTTGGGACCGGCCCACTTGGCCCGTTTAGGCCCGGCCCACAGTACAGCCTTAGGTCGAATGTAAGTTGATTCGAGCGAGGTCGAATGTAAGTTGACTCGAGCGAGGTCGAATGTAAGTTGACTCGAGCGAGGTCGAATGTAAGTTGACTCGAGCGAGGTCGACTGTAAGTTGATTCGAGCGAGGTCGAATGTAAGTTGATTCGAGCGAGGTCGAATATAAGTTGATTCGAGCGAGGTAGAATGAAAGTTGATTCGAGCGAGGTCGAGTGTAAGTTAATTCGAGCAAGGTCGAATATAAGTTAATTCGAGCGAGGTCGGATGTAAGTTAATTCGAGCAAGTTCGAATGTAAGTTGATTCGAGCGAGGTCGAATGTAAGTTGATTTGAGCGGAACGAGGTCGAATGTAAGTTGATTCGAGCAAGGTCGAATGTAAGTTGATTCGAGCGAGGTCGGGTGTAAGTTGATTCGAGTGAGGTCGAATGCAAGTTGATTCGAGCGAGGTCGAATGCAAGTTGATTCGAGCGAGGCCGAATGCAAGTTGATCCGAGCGAGGTCGAATGTAAGTTAATACGAGCGAGGTCTAATGCAAGTTGATTCGAGCGAGGTCGAATGTAAGTTAATACGAGCGAGGTCGAATGTAAGTTACTTGATTCGAGCGAGGGTGTACACTATTCCTGAAGGGGAAACACAAAAATTATGAGCAGATAAAAGTGGAGGCATACCTCTTTCATTTCGGTGAGTTCCCGTGTGTGGCCTGGACGGCCCTTTGATTTGGCGGGGAGGTAGCGGGATGGCCGTTCTGACATATGGTTGGTGCCTTTCTCGATTGAGGCGTGGACCTGCATGATCTCTTCGAGTGTCATTACGATGGTCTTTCCTCGACTCCATTTGGACTGATGTTAGTTATTGAGTTGGACCAGTGAGGTCGTCTTCGTCTGCTCTCACCTCGGCACAGTAGGCATTACGAATTTCTTCCTAGGTGGTGGGAGGGTATTTCACGAGTCTACTTAACAACTTTTTGGTTGCCCTCGACCCGTTCCTGCTTAACTTGTTTTGGAAGGCTGTTGTTGCCATTCCCTATGATACGTTTGGCAGGCTCATTCTTACTCTGTTGAACCGAGCGAGGAATTCTCTGAGTACCTCGCCAGGCGATTGTCTGATGGCGAATATGTCGTTCACCCTGGCCTCTGCTTTCTTGGCCCCGGCATGAGCGTTGACAAACTTATTGGCCATCTCCTCGAATTTCGTTATTGAGTATGCTGGTAATTGTGAGTACCATGTTAAGGCTCCCCCTGATAGGGTTTTTCCGAACTTCTTCAGCAGCACCGACGGTACCTGTTCTTTCGAGAGGTCATTGCCTTTTACCACCGTGACGTAATGAATGATATGGTCTTTGGGGTCTGTTGTGCCATCATATATTTTCAAATATGGTGGCATTTTTAAGGTTTTATGTATGTTATGTGGGGTTGCCTCCTCGTTGTACGACTATTCAACGAACCGGCCCACATCCTATTTTGGTAGAAGTTTCGGAGCACCCGGTATCTAATCAACCCTTTCTTGGTGCTCCCTCATTTGGTCGCGGAGTGCTTTATTCTTGTTCTCCATTTCTTCCATTTTCTTCAAAATGGCTGTGAGCGCGTCATTACCTGCATCAACAACGGTGTGAGTGTTACCTGTTGGGGGAGGATGGTGTTGCTCGTTGATGGTTGATGTGGTGTACGCTCGTACGGTGCTCCTACTCGCCCCTTGAGCGGGTTTGTCGAGTATGTTGTTTAGAGTACTTGTCAACCACGCCTCCAGTAGTTTTTTCACTGCTGGCAGCGCTTCCTCAGTTGTGGACGTGAGGGGGAGGTGAGTCATTTTGGCTGTGTGAGGCACTCGGCGTTACATTCTCCTCGTCTTCTCTGTCAACCTCGTTGACGGTGCTTAGGAGGTTGGTAGTGACACCCATTACTGCTTTCAGTCTTTCATCTCCTTTTCTTGCCACTGTTAGCTCGTGCAAACAGGAAAACAATGGCTGTTTTTTTTTAGATCTAGAAGAAACTAAAATTTTAACTAAAATCTCCCCACAGACGGCGCCAAAATGTTTTACCAAAAAAGTTATTTTACCAAAAAAGTATTAAACTTTTTGGTCAAAATGATTAATGAGAAAATAGAGGGTGAATCCTAGTTGAATATAATAACTACTAGATCTGAAGTTTAGATATGAATGTCAACTAAAAATATTCAACGATTGTCAGTGAATGTAGCAATGAAAGAATGCAATAAATGTAGATAATGGCAATAAATTTAATAAGAAGGAATTTGTCACCCAAATGTTAGATGACTTGGATGATTCTCCTTTCTGACAACAACGTGAGATAATAGAAAATGAAGGTGGATAAGGAATCCTTGGATCTTGTGAATAAAAGATATATATTGAGCAACGGAATCAGTGGACACGACAAGCTTTTGTATCTTCCTTATAGTCAACCCTTTACAATATGTTCTTATCAGAAAAGTGAAGATCCCCTTTTGTTCCTTATCTTTTCCTATTTATAGGTGTTGACCAATGTCACTGCATAGTTTTGAAGATTGACAAAAGGCTGACCAGTTGAACCAGGTCCATCAGAGCACACATCTTGAACTAACTAGCTGGCACATGAACCGTATATTCTTAGGAGATGTTTTGAATATGAAATATCAATGAACCAAGAGATTATCTCCTAATACGAAAAGGTTGCAAATTGATCTGATTAATTGAAGACGAATTCAGCAAGGAAAGTAGCAAAAGAAAGGAAGTTGAGTTTGATTCGAATTGGTTCACCCAGGTAGAGTTGAACTGGAATTGGAAGACAAGTTCAACTACTGACTCTATAAATACTTGATGTATTTCTGCTGGAATTCAAGACGCACAAAGCTGAAGTGAATCAAAATCTAAAAGCAAAATTCCCAGAGTTATTTTTGCTAGCAGAATCATTGTGCGATGCAACGACTACAGTTCAACTAGAAGAACCAGTTCCATGTGATTGATTATTGAGTCTAGTTGATTGTAGTAGGAGTTTTTAATATTTTATCTTTCAGCTTTCATAGAAGCAATTGTAATAGGTATGTATTGATCAAGTTAGAGTTAACTTGAGGTGTGTACAAATTAGCTAGGGGCTAGTTACTACAAAGGGATTAGAGTTAATCCTTATGATTACAAAAGAGTTTATTTTGTAAGTCCGTTTGGCTCAGAGTTTTTTGTGAAGAGTTGAACAAATCCTACTGAGGAGTAGGTCGTGGTTTTTTCACCTTTTGAGCCAGGTGTTTTCCACGTAAAAATCTCTGTGTTTTTACTTTACTGCTTTTATTATTCCGCAACAGTAGTAGTTGGAACACCAAGAAGAACCAGGTTCTTCTACTGAGACAACACTCGAAAATTGGGTACCACACAAAGTAACCTATCTTCTTGTGTGGTATTGACGTCTAAAACATCAATTGGTATCAGAGCAGGTTATCCTTGAAAGGCTAACACCTTGGAGAAGATCAAGATGAGTGCACCACCTGGAAATTGGGAAGGTCAATCAACTGCAAGGCCACCACTCTTCAATGGCCAGTACTACTCATGGTGGAAAAATAGGATGAAGGATCACCTAATTGGAGAAGACTATGAACTGTGGGACATAGTCACTGATGGTCCTCTAGCTACCATGATGAAGACTGCTGAAGGTATAGATATACCAAAGATAAGAGTTGATTGCACTGCTGAGGATCTAAAGAAATGGGGGAAGAATGCAAAGGCCAAAAAGTGGCTAGTGTGTGGACTAGGTCTAGACGAGTACAGCAGAATCCAAAGCTGCACCATTGCTAAAGAGATTCGGGACACCTTGCAAGTAGCCCATGAAGGAACACCTCATGTAAGAAGGTCAAGAGGTACTCTACTATACTCTCAGTATGAAAACTTCACAATGAAAGAAGGAGAGACTATTCAAGAGATGTACACAAGGTTCATAACCTTGACTAATGAACTGAAGTCTCTTGGAAGAATCATTCTTGAAGAGGACAAGGTTGAAAAGATCCTAACAAGGGTCAGGCCTATTTCTTGGGAAAGCAAATCACTGCTATACAGGAATCTAAAAATATGGCAACCCTCAGATTGGATGAGCTAATTGTAAACCTCACTGCCTATGAACTGAGAAGGCAGACAATGAATATGGATGATGGTCCAAAGAAGGAGAGGAGTCTAGCCCTAAGAATCATTGAATGAGCAGATTTGGAAGATGATGAGATGGCCATGATCACCAAAGAATTCAGAAACTTTCTCATGAGGAAGAAAGGCATCTCTAGAGGAGGAAACTGCAACAAAGCAAAGGCTCGAGAAAGACCAACCAACGAGGGATGCTATAAATGTGGTAAGACTGACCATCTCATTAAAAACTGTCCTCAGTGGGAATTAGAGTGGAAAAAGGGAAGATATGAGAGAAGGAACAGGAGGAAGGAACAANAAGCTAGGATCAAGTAAAAAGGTTGTTGATCATTCTCATATCATGTTAGAAGAAAACATAGGAAAATTAAAAGATAAGATGTATGCCAAGGACGAACAAATAAGAACTCTTAATGAACAACTTGAAAAAGTTAAACATGAATTAGATCGAACCTGTAAATGGAATAAATCCTCTAACGCCCTGATATGGCTTCAAGAGAATAATAGTAGCAACAGGAGAGGGAATGTCTTTGGAAGTCAATTGCCCAAGTGGGATCCCAAAAACAAGTATCTCACTCTTCCTGAGAATAAAATCTGCACCCATTGTGGTAAGACTGGGCACTACAAATATGAGTGTACTACAAAAGAACAGGCCAGTCGAAACAATGAGAGGTTTGTAAAAGAGAAAAATTGGCTGCCAACTGGGCCAGGAAAAATTTGATTCATCCATTCTCTCATAGAAAAGGACCCAAACTAGTTTGGGTTCTTAAAACTAACATTTGATTCCTTTTTGTAGGTTTAAGTGAGAGGAGGCAGCCAGATTTTGTACTTGGATAGTGGCTGCTCAAAGCATATGACTGGGAACATGGAACAGTTCCTTTCACTTGAAAGTCTCAAAGGAGGAAATGTCTCATTTGGAAACGGAAAGAAAGGTGAAATCATTGGGGTCTGTAAGGTTGGTAAGGATGATGCACGATCCATTGAACATGTGTATCTAATAGATGACTTGAAACATAGTCTGATCAGTGTATCACAACTATGTGACAGAGGTAACTTGGTTGCTTTTACTTCCACAAAATGTTCTGTGATTAACCTGCTTACTGACAAGATTGTTTTGCAGGGAAAAGAATGAATAGCATCTATGTCATAGACTTGTCCACATTGTCTGAAAATGAACTCACTTGTATAAGTGTGTTGGACAGTGATCCCCTCCTGTGGCACAAACGACTTGGTCATGCAAGTCTAACTCAGCTTAACAAACTAGTCTCTAAGGACTTAGTGGTATGACTTTTTAACATTAATTTCAAGGAAGACAAAGTTTGTGAGGCATGTGCCAGGGGGAAGCAGGTAAGGTC